>JAULAV010000085.1:630584-887644 GCA_030789695.1 Scilla litardierei
TTCTTCTGCTGGAAACAAGAAGATCGAAGAGATGACTTTTTCGGCGAAGGGGTGGCAAAAAATTTTCTTCCACTCGATGCGCAGTGGGCAGAGGGATCAGTTTTTCGGCTGCTGGAGATGAAATTCTCGCGAGAAAATGCAAAACGCTTCAGACCGATGGGGTGAAAAGTAGCGTTCTGTGTTTTTGAGCGTCGGATCTAATCCAACGGTTGGCTGCGAATTTCGCACGATTCGGCTGATGCGCACAGTGCTCAGCCGATCACTCCCCATATATATATACTAGCAAACAACCCGTGCACACGTGCACGTGGACTAGAAAAAAATGGTTGGAAAGGGGTGGGAAGAATAAAAAATGTGGGTATATGTGTGGATGGTCCAATGGCAAAAATACAAAACACGCGGTTGTATATGCAAAATTCCCCACATCTTCTCTTATCTCTGAAAATCTCATCACAAAATTCCACTCCTCTTCTCTTATCTCTCAAAATTTCATCACTTATCCAATTTCTCTTGTCCAAATTCTCTTGTCCAATTTCTCTTGATAACATCCCGATTTTATAGTGTGTATATATATATATGTGTATATGTATATGTGTGTGTGTGTATATATACTAGCAAATAACCCGTGCACACGTGCACGTTGACTGGAAAAAAATGGTCGGAAGGGGTGGAAGAATAAAAAGTGTGGGTGTGTGTATGAAGGGTCCAGTGGCAAAAATGCAAAACCCGGGGTTGTATGTGCAAAATTCCTCGCCTCTTCTCTTATCTCTCAAAATCTCATCATTTATCCAATTTCTCTTGTCCAAATTTTCTTATCCAATATCTCTTGTCCAATATCTCTTGATAACATCCCTATTTTATAGAATAGATATACGTATATGTATATGTGTGTGTCTATATATATATGTGTGTGTGTGTGTGTGTGTGAAAAATGGAGAAGAGCTGACAGCGCTGGAAATTTTTCCAGCGCTGTCCGTATTTTGGGGGACCTAAAAATATTTTTTTTGAAATTTTTTTTTGCAGTAGTTAGGTATACTTGTTAGGAAGCTCCCCACAAAATTTCAGCTCGATCCGACACCGTTTGAGCCTCCGTTCATCGATTTCAAAAACGTTGCGCAAATCTGTCCACAGTTTTGCGCAACGTTTTTGAAATCGATGAACGGAGGCTCAAACGGTGTCGGATCGAGCTGAAATTTTGTGGGGAGCTTCCTAACAAGTATATCTAACTACTGCAAAAAAATATTTGAAAAAAAATATTTTTAGGTCCCCCAAATTGCGGACATCGCTGGAAAAATTTCCAGCGCTGTCAGCATTGGCCCATTAACCTCATATGTGTGTGTGTGTGTGTGTGTGTGTGTGTGTGTGTGTGTGTGATCTTCTAACCCCCTAAAATAACCCCCCTTTTGACCCCCCATCTCAGCCCTCCATCCCATTAAATCCCATGGCTCAGATTTCCCCACCCCCCATGTGATCTCTTGTGAGTTTTTGGGGAGAATTTCAATTTCTCCTCAATTTCTCCCCCAAAAGTGGCCTCAATCTCTCTCTCCCTCTCAAATATTTGCAGCACGGAACTCGAAACCCAAAAATCACTCGCAGCCTCTCTCCCTCTCTCTCGTAAGCAGGAAGCACGAAATCCTCTCTCTCGCCGCCACGGCTGTGATCGGAGATAACTCCCCTCCCCCACTCTTCTCGTGCGCAACCAGCATCTCCCCAAACCTCCAGCAACGGCTGTGATCGGACCTCCATCGCCGCCTCTATCACTCTCTCTCTCTCTTGCTGCAAAGGCTGTGATCGGAGAGATCTCGCCTCCCCCAACCATCTCGTGCCCACCCTAGCTCTCCCCTAGCCTCCAGCAAGCATGTGCTAAGCGAGTAGGCATCAAAATCGCCGTCGTCCACAGATTTGGGAAATTATGGCTATTGGGATTTTCGCGTAGGAGGACTTCTTCGCGTAGAAGCACTTTAATCTGAGGTAAGAATGTATATTTCAAAAGAAATTTATCTACATTATGTAGTTAGTGTTAGATATTTTTGAAATTTTTGGAAAAAATTTCTATTGTTTCGGAGTGGACTGAAACAAGTGTTTGAATTCACGTGTTTAGAGACTGAAACCTAGTGTTTAGGGGACTGAAACCTAGGGTTTCAGCCCCTGTTTGGTCAGTACTTAGGGGACTGAAACCCAGGGTTTCAGCCCCTGTAGTGGAAGTAATTAGGTGGCTGAAACCCAGGGTTTCAGCCCCTGTAGGGGACGTAATTGGGGGGACTGAAACCCTGGGTTTCAGCCCCTGTAGGGGAGGTAATTAGGGTGTCTGAAACCCCCTAATTACCTCCCCTACAGGGGCTGAAACCCAGGGTTTCAGTCCCCCCAATTACGTCCCCTACAGGGGCTGAACCCCTGGGTTTCAGCCACATAATTACTTCCACTACAGGGGCTGAAACCCTGGGTTTCAGTCCCCTAAGTACTGACCAAACAGGGGCTGAAACCCCAGGGTTTCAGACACTGTAGGGGAAGTAATTAGGGGGACTGAAACCCCGGGTTTCAGCCCATTAGGGGAGGTAATTAGGGGGACTGAAACCCCGGGTTTCAGCCCCTGTAGGGGACGTAATTGGGGGGACTGAAACCCTGGGTTTCAGCCCCTGTAGGGGATGTAATTAGGGGGTTTTAGACACTGTAGGGGAGGTAATTAGGGGGACTGAAACCCTGGGTTTCAGTCCCCCTAATTACCTCCCCTACAGTGTCTGAAACCCGGGGTTTCAGTCCCCCCTAATTACCTCCCCTACAGGGGCTGAAACCCGGGGTTTCAGTCCCCCTAATTACCTCCCCTAATGGGCTGAAACCCGGGGTTTCAGTCCCCCTAATTACTTCCCCTACAGTGTCTGAAACCCTGGGTTTCAGTCCCCTAATTACCCCCCTAGAGGGGCTGAAACCAAGAGTTTGACTTCACTTTTTTGGGGACTGAAACCCAGGGTTTCAGCCATAGAATTAGGGGACTGAAACCCAGGGTTTCAGCCCCTGTAGGGGGGTATATAGGGGGACTGAAACCCAGCTTTCAGCCCCTGTAGGGGAAGTAATTAGGGGGACTGAAACCCTGGGTTTCAGTCCCCTATAATAACCCCCCTACAGGGGCTGAAACCCAGGGTTTCAGTCCCCCTAATTACTTCCCCTACAGGGGCTGAAAGCTGGGTTTCAGTCCCCCTATATACCCCCCCTACAGGGGCTGAAACCCTGGGTTTCAGTCCCCTAATTCTATGGCTGAAACCCTGGGTTTCAGTCCCCAAAAATGTGGGGGCTGAAAGTAAGGGGTTGAAACCCAAGGTTTCAGCCCATGTAGGGGGGTATTTAGGGGACTGAAACCCAGGGTTTCAGTCCCCTAAATACCCCCCTACATGGGCTGAAACCCAGGGTTTCAGTCCCCCTAATTACTTCCCCTACATGGGCTGAAAGCTGGGTTTCAGTCCCCCTATATACCCCCCCTACAGGGGCTGAAACCCTGGGTTTCAGTCCCAAAACTGTCAAGTTGTCAGTACTGAAACCAAGTGTTTCAGGGATTAATTTTAATCAGTTTTGCTATAATATTATGTTTATGCTAATTGTCTTGTAGGATGGGAGACACTGTGCTGCATTTTAGTTCTACTCTACATACTGTGGCGATTAAGATAAGAGAGTTATGGAAACATCTTAGCGCTGCGGAGCACGATGAAATAAGGAGAACACCCTTCCGTTGGATGATAGAAGGGATTGTAGTGGATGAACAACTAGGTCGAATGGAAAAGAATAACAGTGATATAATGAAAATATTAGACACATATGACCACGAAAACATGGCATTCAATATTGGAAGTAGGAATTTGAATGTCACGCCGAATGATATTGGAGTTATATTTGGACTACCAACAGTAGGGCATCCTCTGGAAAAGGGGTATAGAGGAGGGGAGAAAGGAGATACCTTCATGAACGAATACTTCCCTGGTGCCAGGAAGATAAGGCCAGCGATGGTATCAGTGGCAATTGATAGGTGCCTTGGAAAGGAGATTAGAGATCCAGATGAAATAAGATCCTTGGTAATTCTCCTTTTTTGTTCAAGCACATTCTTTCCCAACGCCGGGGGGACCATGACCACTTCAATAGTGTTGCAAGTGGTCGAGAAATGTTCTGAGATTGCTTGGGCAACCGCGATACATGACTTCCTCATGGAGAATGTAGAGAAATATGCCACCTCAAAAGGAGCAATTGGTGGATGCACTATCGGATTGCTTGTAAGTTAGTTTGATTGTTATAGTATAATTTTGCATATACATTTTTGCAACGTCGAAACTAACATATTTTTCATGTATTCTAGTATTGGTTGTGCGAGCATGTAAACATATTTGAAGAGATCCCTGGGAATGAGGAAAAGGAACCAAGATTCCTTAAATGGAACTTGATGGGAATCCGAAAAACAATTGCTGTAAACAATCTGAGCGATCTTGATGCTAGACTGGTAAGAATTATTTTAATCTGAGCGATCTTCAGCCGAAAAACTGGAGTGTATGGCACTGAAACCCTGGTTTCAGTGCCAAAACAGTAGTTTTTTGTGCACTGAAACCCTGGGTTTCAGTGCCAAAAAACTGTACTGTTTTGGCACTGAAACCCTGTGTTTCAGTGCCAAAACTGGAGTTTAGGGCACTGAAACACAAGGTTTCAGTGCCAAAACAGTTCAGTATTGTGCACTGAAACCCTGGGTTTCAGTGCACAAAAACTGTAATGTTTTGGCACTGAAACCCAGGGTTTCATTGCCAAAAAACTGTCCTGTTTTGGCACTGAAACCCAGGGTTTCAGTGCCCTAAACTCCACAGTTTAGGGCACTAGTTTCAGGCACTGAAACACAGGGTTTCAGTGCCAACACAGTACAGTATTGTGCACTGAAACCCTGGGTTTCAGTGCACAAAACTGTACTGTGTTGGCACTGAAACCCAGGGTTTCAGTGCCCTAAACTGTGAAGTTTAGGGCACTGAAACACAGGGTTTCAGTGCCAAAACAGTACAGTTTTGTGCACTGAAACCCAGGGTTTCAGTGCCAAAAAACTGTCCTGTTTTGGCACTAAAACCCATGGGTTCAGTGCCCTAAACTCCACAGTTTAGGGCACTGAAACCCTGGGTTTCAGTGCCAAAACAGGACAGTTTTTTGGCACTGAAACCCTGGGTTTCAGTGCCAAAAAACTGTACTGTTTTGGCACTGAAACCCAGGGTTTCAGTGCCCTAAAATGTGGAGTTTAGGGCACTGAAACCCAGGGTTTCAGTGCCAAAACAGTACAGTTTTATGCACTGAAACCCATGGTTTCAGTGCCCTAAACTCCACAGTTTAGGGCACTGAAACCATGGGTTTCAGTGCCAAAACAGGACATTTTTTGGCACTGAAACCCTGGTTTTCAGTGCCAAAAAACTGTACTGTTTTGGCACTGAAACCCAGGGTTTCAGTGCCCTAATCTGTGGAGTTTCAGTGCCTGTATGTTTCAGTGCCAAAAACTGTTTTGTACTGTTTAATCATCTGCTTTTGTCCTAATTACAGGTATATATTGAGTTGAATGTAACACGGAGAGAGGAGAATTTTTTGCAACCGAATAACGAAAGAATCCATGATTTGGGAGAGGGGAGTTCCACGGCAAGAATCCGTGAACTGGAGAGAAAAGTTAAGAAAGAAAGGAAGAGGGGCAACAAGTATAAACAACTGTGGAAACGTTGTTTGTTTCTCATGTCCAATGCAGAAAAGCAAGTGTTGGATGAAGAAGAAAATGTAGCCGTACCTGAAACGGGTGAGGGAAGTGCAAAGGGAAAGGAGAAGGGCAAAGAGAAGGGAAAGGAGAAGGAAAAGGGGAAGAAAAAGAAGGGACCGGAAACACAAGGGTCTATTGCAAGAGCAGTCAAAGCCAAACAAAGGAAACGTTGGCTTAGAGATGATTCTGCTCATAAATATGACTAAGTATATGTTTGGATGAACTTTTTATATGTTTATTACTTTTCTATATTGGACATTATCAGTTCATAACCACCTTTCTTTCTTTATGTTCTTGAATGCAGATTTGATGCCACAGACATGCTGGGGAGATTAAGGAATAAGCGCCAGAGGCTGGAGAATTTGGAGAATTTGTAGGGTGGAATCTGGAAATCTGGAAATCTGGAATCTGGAAATATGGAGAATATGAAGAAACCTGAAATCTGGACTTAAACACAATTTGTATATTTTGACTGAAATCTGGACTGAAATCTGGAAATGTGTAAGCTGGAGGCTGGAGACAGTTGTATGTTGGAATAACAATTTGGAATTTGTATATTTTTTAAGTCAGACATGCTTGTATATTTTTGAAATTCAGAAATGCCTGTATTTACGAATTCTACATGCTTGTATATTTTTGTAAGCTGTACAAATATGGACTGAAACCATGGGTTTCAGTCCATATTTCAGCTGTCCAAATACAGGGGCATTGTTATGTGTTGGAATGAATATGCACGAGCATTGTTATGTGTTGGAACATTGTTTTGCTGAAACCATGGGTATGTTGGAACATATACTTCTTAGAGTTGGATAGCAATGCAAGCAAATTTAAGGGCAAACCCAATATTAGCAAGTATTAAAGACTTTGAGACCTGCTGTCAGATTTCCACCAATATCATAAACACCATTATCTGCAAGTGTTACATACATGTTTGATGCTTGGGTTATCAGCAAGTGTTACATATCAGCAAGTATTAAAGCCTCTGGTACAAAATTCAATTTGATCTGATCCTAATGCTGAAATGAGCTGATTTGATCCAATTTAATACATATCAGCAAGTCTGATCCAATTTAATACAAAATTCAATTTAATACATATCAGCAAGTATTAAAGCCTCTGATCTGATCCAATTTGATGCTGATGCTGAAATGAGGTAAACTGATCCAATCTGATCTGATGCAGCAGTCAGTCCTATAAACACAAATAGATGCAACAGTTAGACATTTTTTCTCAAACTTCAGCTTACATTATCATATTGTAGTGTGGAAACACAAATTTGCAAGATACGAGGAGTTTTAAAGATATTAATTGAAATATAAATCCTGAAGAAAATTGATAAAATGACTAATATGGATTGATCATTGCAATGGAGAGAATAATATTAAAAACAGGACATTCAGTTCACTTAGTACTGAACATACAGGGACTGAAACCCTGGGTTTCAGTCCCCCTAGTACTGAACATACAGGGGCTGAAACCCTCAGTACAGGGACTGAAACCTGGGTTTCAGTCCCCCTAGTACAGAACATACATGGGCTGAAACCCTGGGTTTCAGCCCCTGTATGTTCAGTACTAGGGGGACTGAAATCCAGGGTTTCAGTCCCTGTATGTTCAGTACTAAGTGGACTGAAACCCTGAGTTTCAGTCCCCTAATTGCTTAACATACATGGGCTGAAACCCTGGGTTTCAGCCACTGTATGTTCAGTACTAGGGGGACTGAAACCCAGGGTTTCAGCCCCTGTATGTTCAGTAGTAAGTGGACTGAAACCCTGGGTTTCAGTCCCCCTAGTACTGAACATACAGGGGCTGAAACCCTGGGTTTCAGTCCCTGTATGTTCAGTACTAGGGGGACTGAAACCCTGGGTTTCAGCCCCTGTAAGTTCAGTACTAGGGGGACTGAAACCCAGGGTTTCAGTCCCCTTATTACTGAACATACAGGGGCTGAAACCCTGGGTACTAAGTGGATTCAAATTTTTACCCGCAAACATTATCCGGAATCACTTCATTCCATCAGCCCAACATTTGCCTTCGATAGCACTTTAGGATTTTTAGGGCAATTGCGAGAATCATGTCCAACATCAACCCCAAGGCATGTCTTACACACTCTTGCTTTTTTCCGGCTAGTTTCTTTCTCAAGTGAACTTTTAATTCTACCACTACTGTTTCCATGTGCAACCTCTGTTTCTTTCTCAGTGTCACCTCGACCGTCTTGAGTTGGCGTTGGGATTGTTCTTTTCCTCCCTTTTGTTTGTGAAATGTGTGGGTCTAAGAGTAACCCATCTACTTCTACTCTAGAACAACCCGCTTCATGAGCTATGGATGTCTCCCCATTCTTTACGACAAGTAACTTCTTATCTTCTCCAATTAACTCCTCAAACAATTCTCTGCTACGTTTCAAAAATATGTCGCACAAATGTTGTGATGATCCAGCCAAGTAAACAGACTGTGATATATCTTTGAACATGTGACAAACCCGGATTGCTTCCTATCCTCCACTGGAAGTTTGGTCACTGAAACGTTGGGTTACATCGCCCACCTTAACCCTGTTTGCATACTTCCCCCACCTTGCCAACACGAAATATGGAGGGATCTCCGTTAGGTATAACCGATGGAAAATATGGCAAAGGTGTCTGCAAGGGATACCTTGGAATTCAAAGTATTTGCAGCTACATGACCCCTCATTTGTTGTCAAATTCATCTTCACTAAAAACACATAAGCGCTCTCATTCCCATTATAACTAACACCATAGGTTCGACCATCACCTTCGGTTTCTTGCTCAGTAGCTCTATGCTTGTACCCTTCTTTGAACTCATGATTGAACTTTTTATACATGTTTCGAGTGTATATATCTGCAGCATGGATCAACAACCCAACCTCACATTCAGGTATTATGTGCTTATGAATTGAATCAAAGTCCTCTTTCCGATCCCTCACAAATATAGTCTCCAACGCCTTGTGATATTGTTCCACAAACTCTCTCAAATTTGTCTTCCTTGTAACAAAAATATCGAAGAAGGAGTTCATACTTTCAGACCTTTGTGTGGTATTCATTCCAGCAAAAAAGGTGCTCATACAATAAATCGGCATCCACTTATGCCGAATCTCATACATATCATTTGATTCGAGATATAAATTGCATATTTTTCCCCCTAACTACACCCATTTTGTGCTAAAGATTTGGCTTAATTGTGCTCTTTTTGGGTATATTTTCGCTTTATGTCGATTTTAGAGCTTATTCTCATTCTTGGCACAAAATACGGATTTTATCGTCGTTATTGGCTTCCTATTATTTTTCATATGCTCCTGGTATTATTGTGATTATATGGTCAATTTTTGAGAATTATTGGAGCATTGGAATATTTTATATAGCTTATTGGGAGGTCAATATTGTGTTTTTAATAGTCATTTAATTTATTTTCACATCAAATGGACTAATTTCTCATTCTCATATTTTTCAGGTACTTCTGGGATTTTTCTGGATTTTCTGGAATTTTTCCAGAATTTTTGGAAATTTCTGGGTATTTTTGGTGATTTATGGAAGCATGAGAAGCAATTTCTAAGAGTTTCTGGATTTTAGAAATAAAAAAATCAAAAAAATAAATAAAAAAAAGCCCTGTGGGCCGGCCCGCTGGCCGGCCCACGCCGCCGTCGCTGAGAATTATTTAAAAAAAAGTTTTTTTTTAAAAATACTGAGCAGGCCGGCCCAGCGCCGGCCCGCTCGTTCTGTTTAATTTAAAAAAACAAAAGAATTAAAACGAGCAGGCCGGCCAAGCGGCCGGCCCGCTGCTGCGAATTTCGCAGCACGCGCGCGCGCTGGAGCGGGGCCCGCCCGCTGATGCGGGCGGGTTTGGGGCGTGGTTTGCGGGTCGGATCCGACCCCGATCTGACCCGCAATGCTGTTAAACAGGCCTGGAGTGCGAATTTTGAAAGGGGGGCTGCTGTTTTTTTCGTTTTTTCTTGCGTTTTTCTTTGTTTTTTTAGGGTTTGAGTGGTTCTTGATGGGGGAGGAGGCCATGGAAGCTTGAGAAGGCTTGGTGGAGCTTGGAGATGCTTGGAGGAAGGCAAATAGGAAGAGGGAAAGCTCATTTGGGAGAGTTCTTGGTGAAATCTCTCCTTTTTCCTATTGTAATTTTGATATCTCACTTTTGTATGAAACTTGGGTTTATTTTGAATGCAATTGCCCTATAGTTTGCTATGATTGTGTAGTATTGAATTGCTTGGGTTGTGGTTTATTGATGTTGGGTGTTAATTGTAGCCCTAATTTCCTCTTGTCCTATTTTGACTGTTAATGTTGGATGTTTAATTAGGGCACAAATTTAATTGGCTAAGTCCCGAGAGGGCAAATTTGAGAGAATCCATGTGCTTAATTTGATTAGTGTCGTGATAATCTATCCATCCCTATTGCAAAATTATTGTGTTTTTAAAGCTAAATATTCCGATTGGGCTTCCTTAGCCGGATGACCGATTGTGTTATATGTGATAATTAGGACTTGATTAACGCCAATTTTAATGATCCCACAACCCATGCTCTCTCTCCTAGCTATCCTAAACTCCACCTTTGGCTCTCTAACCCTAGCCACTTAGGTTAGATTTTTCATTTCACCACACTTTTTCCGACATTTCCACCATAATTGAGTTAGTTGTAAAACACTTTATTTTTCGTTATCACCCAAATTTTGTGAACGTAGAACGAATTGTCCCTGTGATCCGACCCGGTACTCACCGGTTATTTATATATTGCATTGACGCTCCTACGCTTGGGAGTGGAAGGCGTGCACTTGCGCGTTTTTCCGAGTCAACCAATTGGCGCCGTTGCCGGGGACAACGGTTTCTACTATTAGCAATCTATGATTGATTTTGAAATATTTAGTGTGATACTTCTATCTTTTAGTGTGTGTCTTTTCGTTTATTTATTTTCCTTTTATTGAGTCTTTTGGTTGTTATTTTCATTTTCTTGGAAATTTTTTTTCTTACCATGGCATCATCTTCAGATTTTTCGGACGTTGATTTGGAGGATATCCCACTTCCGCCATACTTTCATGGCACGGAGTGGGAGAACCCTCATTTACATATAAAAAAATTTGAAGAGTGGATGTTTTCATGTCTTGGTGGGAATATTGATGATGATTGCATATATTTTAGATTCTTTCCCGATTCTTTACAGGATGATGCTAGACTTTGGTTTGATTCATTGTCTCTGGACTCACATTTTACTTGGTTGTCATTTCAGGCTGAATTTCTCCGAGTGTTTTTGCCTAATTTTTTGGAGCAGGTACATGGGCGGCAGGCCATGGAGCATGTAGCGAGCTTTATCCAGGCTGAGTGGGAGGCCTACCATCAGGCTTGGCAGAGGTTCACTGATTTGGTGCTTGTGTGCCCACACCAGAGCTTTCACGAGGATCATCTTCTGCAGATCTTCTACACAGGGTTATCGCCATCTGGGCGAGATTTGGTGCAGATGAGCTGCGGTGGAGAGTTCTTTGATTATTCGACCGAGGATTCTTGGTTGTACCTGAGAGACCTTGCAGAGTGGGAGCAGACTGAGCCATCTGGAGAGCCGTCACTTGGATATGAGGATGATTGCCAGTCCCAGTTTCCATTTCAGGATGCAGAGCTGCAGGCCCAGTGTCAGCTTGAGGAGCCACCTTTGGGCTCTTTTTCTTGCGACCCCATGGGATACAGAGCAGAGCAGGAGGATGGGTTGCATGAGAGCCAGGTAGATGACATTGACAGATTATATTTTGAGGAGTCGGAGGAGACAGATGATGGAGTGCGTGTCGACCATGACGGTGACACGATGCATTTTCATTTTGAGGTTGAGAATGAAGTGGATGTGCATGATGGACGAGAGCAGGTTGAGGACACCATGGGGCCTGAGCCACATTCCACTTCAGAGTTAGCTTCACAGGTCGAGGCGGTCGAGTACTTTGGGAGGACGGCTGACATGAGCTATTTCTGGGATGGCGATGATGATGCGTGCTTGGATTTGCCCGAGACATGTATACCTCCAGTCCTATCACAGACGTCACTTCCCTCGCCTCAGGATGCGCACTTGCCAATCATCGAGGAGGTTTGTGAGGAGCAGTTATCAGATGTGGGGAGTGCCGCAGAGATCGTTGATGTTGATATTGATATCGAGGAAGAGGATAGCGACGGAGATTGCGAGATGGTATATTCTGAGCCCGAGCTCCCTCTTACTCCAGTTTTCCCTCTGCAGCTACTTCCACCTCCTCCTGAGGCCGTGCATCATGCCACATCTAGCACCGCATTTCAGGGAAGTTTCCACCATCTCATGCCTTGCATTTCTGAAGCCCAATTTGCACTTCCACATATTTTTGCTTCAGATTGCCGTCCATTGCATTTAAATTCTTTTATTTGTTTTGACGACCCGTTTTGGAATGCTTTTGCAGGGCATGAGGACATGACTTGGATTGATGCAGCTCGTCTCACACGTGATCCATATTATCCAAAGGAGATGCTTGGAGTTGCATTGCTGGAATCCACGGAGGCCGGTGGTGGCCTAGCTCCAAAGCAGCTGGCGGAGGAGCAAAAGGATATAATCGAGCAGCTACCACCACCGTTATACATTCGAGATCCGCCATTTGCCACGGTGTGTTCTTTCCATGTAGTGTAAATAAATAAAAGTTTTATTTTAGTATTTTCGTGTGCTTTTCTTTTCTTTTCTAGGATCTTTTACCGAGATCTAGTACTCTCCCAACATTGAGGACAATGCTTATTTTAAGTTGGGGGGAGAGTGTTAGAATCTTTAGGTTTGTTAGGATTTTGGCCTAAATTTTTTTTTTGAGATTCCTTCATGTTTCACCACATTCCATAAATGTCATTGCATATCATTTTGGCCTTCTCGTTCCTACGCCGTTAGCTTTGTTTAGTCCCTATATGCTTAATGCCATGCAATTTTTCGGATTATCATTTTGGTATCAATTTCTTGATGTCGGATTGGCGTGTTTTCATTTCTTTTCCAATTTGGAGTCAAATGCTAATATGCCATGTATGAATCTATTTTAGACGTCGTGATATCTTTTTGAAACAATTTGGGAAAAGTTTGGTGTAAGCGATTGCATGTGTTGGGATGAATGATGTAGTTTTTAATTGGATTGGATTTGGCCAATTGTGCATGCTTTGTTTTCCTCTTAGGAGTGGGTGGATGAGTTGATAATTCGTGTTGGATAATGAAAAAGAAAGTTAGTATAAGTGAATGTTTCTTCCTAATCAAATCGAGTAGCCGGTGCCCCACGAAACATTGGGAAGGACGCCAAAGATGAGATTTAGGAGATCATTCCATCCCTTTTCCTATATAGCGTTATCGCGTGTAGTTATTGGGGGCCGTGTTTGCATTTATAGCGTTATCGCGTGAATGCAAAACATAAACATGAAAAATCCAAAAACAAAAAAAAGAGAAAAAAAAAGAAAAAAGAAAAAAATGAATGAATAAGCTTCATGAATGATGCAATCTCATCTCCCACCACTTAGAAGGAAATTCTTTTTGTTTTGGCCATTTTCATGAAAATTTGAAATTTTGACATCGTGATATTTCCCGATACGTGTGATACGGTGCTTATTACCTTACTTTTCGTTAAATTGGATTGGAGAGAGTTTCATTTGTTATCTATTTTCATACATTCGGTATATTTGCTTTGAAATCAATTGGAAATATCATTTTGAGTGTGCCATGAGAGTATCTTGAAGTTGGCGCATGTTTTTCAATTTTATCCGAATTTTTCGCATATTTTGCTAGGGACTAGCAAAAAGCTAGTTGGGGGGTGTGATTCGGGATATAAATTGCATATTTTTCCCCCTAACTACACCCATTTTGTGCTAAAGATTTGGCTTAATTGTGCTCTTTTTGGGTATATTTTCGCTTTATGTCGATTTTAGAGCTCATTCTCATTCTTGGCACAAAATACGGATTTTATCATCGTTATTGGCTTCCTATTATTTTTCATATGCTCCTGGTATTATTGTGATTATATGGTCAATTTTTGAGAATTATTGGAGCATTGGAATATTTTATATAGCTTATTGGGAGGTCAATATTGTGTTTTTAATAGTCATTTAATTTATTTTCACATCAAATGGACTAGTTTCTCATTCTCATATTTTTCAGGTACTTCTGGGATTTTTCTGGATTTTTTGAAATTTTTCCAGAATTTTTGGGAATTTCTGGGTATTTTTGGTGATTTATGGAAGCATGAGAAGCAATTTCTAAGAGTTTCTGGATTTTAGAAATAAAAAAAATCAAAAAAAATAAATAAAAAAAAGCCCTGTGGGCCGGCCCGCTGGCCGGCCCACGCCGCCGTAGCTGAGAATTATTTAAAAAAAAGTTTTTTTTTAAAAAAATACTGAGCGGGCCGGCCCAGCGCCGGCCCGCTCGTTCTGTTTAATTTAAAAAAAAACAAAAGAATTAAAACGAGCGGGCCGGCCAAGCGGCCGGCCCGCTGCTGCGAATTTCGCAGCACACGCGCGCGCTGGAGCGGGGCCCGCCCGCTGATGCGGGCGGGTTTGGGGCGTGGTTTGCGGGTCGGATCCGACCCCGATCCGACCCGCAATGCTGTTAAACAGGCCTGGAGTGCGAATTTTGAAAGGGGGGCTGCTGTTTTTTTCGTTTTTTCTTGCGTTTTTCTTTGTTTTTTTAGGGTTTGAGTGGTTCTTGATGGGGGAGGAGGCCATGGAAGCTTGAGAAGGCTTGGTGGAGCTTGGAGATGCTTGGAGGAAGGCAAATAGGAAGAGGGAAAGCTCATTTGGGAGAGTTCTTGGTGAAATCTCTCCTTTTTCCTATTGTAATTTTGATATCTCACTTTTGTATGAAACTTGAGTTTATTTTGAATGCAATTGCCCTATTGTTTGCTATGATTGTGTAGTATTGAATTGCTTGGGTTGTGGTTTATTGATGTTGGGTGTTAATTGTAGCCCTAATTTCCTCTTGTCCTATTTTGAATGTTAATGTTGGATGTTTAATTAGGACACAAATTTAATTGGCTAAGTCCCGAGAGGGCAAATTTGAGAGAATCCATGTGCTTAATTTGATTAGTGTCGTGATAATCTATCCATCCCTATTGCAAAATTATTGTGTTTTTAAAGCTAAATATTCCGATTGGGCTTCCTTAGCCGGATGACCGATTGTGTTATATGTGGTAATTAGGACTTGATTAACGCCAATTTTAATGATCCCACAACCCATGCTCTCTCTCCTAGCTATCCTAAACTCCACCTTTGGCTCTCTAACCCTAGCCACTTAGGTTAGATTTTTCATTTCACCACACTTTTTCCGACATTTCCACCATAATTGAGTTAGTTGTAAAACACTTTATTTTTCGTTATCACCCAAATTTTGTGAACGTAGAACGAATTGTCCCTGTGATCCGACCCGGTACTCACCGGTTATTTATATATTGCATTGACGCTCCTACGCTTGGGAGTGGAAGGCGTGCACTTGCGCGTTTTTCCGAGTCAACCATCATTGAGCCATTTGTGCTCCTGCAAGTCATACTTAATTATGAATGCTGCCCATTTGGTTTCAAATTCTTCAATTGTGTATGTTTGATGCATACACTGCTTCATTTCTTTCTTGAACTCCGATTTCTTGAAATATAATTGGCTCAAGTGGCTCGGAAATTTCTTTTTAATATGCCAAAGACAAAACCGATGTCTTGTATTAGGAAATACCTCTGCAATTGCTTTAGTCATAGCTGGATCTTGATCTGTTATGATGGACACTGGGTGGCTATCCTCCATGGCCAGCAGCCAGTGCTTAAATACACATACAAAAGTCTCCTCGGTCTCATTTTCTATCAAACAACAACCAAAAAGAATTGATTGACCATGATGATTGACACCCGTGAAAGGGCCAAATGGCATCTTATACCTATTTGTGTTGTATGTTGTATCAAATGTGATAACATCTCCGAATTGTTTGTAAGCTAACCGTGATTTTCCATCAATCCAGAAAAAGTTAACTGCTTTCCCAACATCATCAACATCAATTGCATAGTAAAAATTACTATCCTTCAACCGCACCTGTTCAAAATACACCCTCACAGCTTGAGCATCTCCACAATCATTATATTCAGCTCTGATATTTCTCAAATGATTGTAACACTTTCTACTATTAAACGGACAGTTGGCAGCCCCACCAAATAACTGAGGGATTTTGTTAATTTGCAGTTGTTCTTTAGCAAAAACTTCAGTCAACGCTTTTGCAGCACTTGAAAAACTAGTTCTTGACTTCATTAGACTCATTTTACTAGGGCTGATCATAGGATGATTGTGTGAATCATCGAAAACAGTAACCACCCACCCTTTATCAAACCTCATTTTTTCACCCGCATCCTCGCCTTACAATCTGTTCTCATTGAACTTATGTCTTTATCTTCTACCTTCTTTTTACTTGGAGCTCCTTCGCAAGTGCATGCAAATATGACATTATCAACTTCCATAACTCTAGTACCCTTTCGCTCACTTCCTCTTTTCTTAATGCTATACCCTTTGCTACCAGCATATTTTGTATAGCATTCTTCTGCCTCTTCTATAGATTGAAACTTCTTTCCAACATACAACACATTATCTGCTTGTGTGGGTTCTTCAACAGTTTCATCCAATGCACTACCAACACTATTGAAATTTAATTCTGCTGCTTGTGTTTGTTCAACATCAACTTCCTTCTCTGCACAACCCACATGCTGAAAATCTGAACTTTCTTCTTCTAATGAATGCTCAATAATAATTGATCCAAAATCATCCACATTATTCATCTTAGCATATATCTATCTGTCCATTAAAACCAATTATATAAAAACATCATTAGTATTAACACCGTAGTATTGTATTAAGATAATTAGTGTACTAAGATGGACTGAAACCAATGGTTTCAGTCCACAGAAGAAAGTTCTGAGGGGACTGAAACCATTGGTTTCAGTCCACATATTGACAGTTCTGAGGGGACTGAAACCATTGGTTTCAGTCCCCTCAGAACTTTCTTCTGTGGACTGAAACCAATGGTTTCAGCCCCCATATTGACATTTGAGTGGGCTGAAACCATTGGTTTCAGTCCACTCATGTCAATATGTGGACTGAAACCAATGGTTTCAGCCCACTCAAATGTCAATATGGGGGCTGAAACCAATGGTTTCAGTCCCCATATTGACATTTGAATGGGCTGAAACCATTGGTTTCAGCCCACTCAAATGTCAATATGGGGACTGAAACCATTGGTTTCAGCCCCCATATTGACATTTGAGTGGACTGAAACCATTGGTTTCAGTCCACAGAGTTCTGAGTGGACTGAAACCAATGGTTTCAGCCCACTCAAATGTCAATTTGGGGACTGAAACCATTGGTTTCAGTCCCCCTCAGTACTGTCAATATGTGGACTGAAACCAATGGTTTCAGTCCCCTCAGAACTTTCTTCTGTGGACTGAAACCAATGGTTTCAGTCCCCATATTGACAGTTGAGTGGACTGAAATCATTGGTTTCAGTCCACTCATGTCAATATGGGGACTGAAACCAATGGTTTCAGCCCACTCAAATGTCAATATGGGGGCTGAAACCAATGGTTTCAGTCCCCATATTGACATTTGAGTGGGCTGAAACCATTGGTTTCAGTCCCAATATTGACATTTGAGTGGACTGAAACCAATGGTTTCAGTCCACTCTAATGTCAATATTGGGACTGAAACCAATGGTTTCAGCCCACTCAAATGTCAATATGGGGACTGAAACCATTGGTTTCAGCCCCCATATTGAAATTTGAGTGGGTTTCAGTCCACAGAGTTCTGAGTGGACTGAAACCAATGGTTTCAGCCCACTCAAATGTCAATTTGGGGACTGAAACCAATGGTTTCAGTCCCCAAATTGACATTTGAGTGGGCTGAAACCATTGGTTTCAGTCCACTCAGAACTCTGTGGACTGAAACCAATGGTTTCAGACCACTCAAATGTCAATATGGGGGCTGAAACCAATGGTTTCAGCCCACTCAAATGTCAATATGGGGACTGAAACCATTGGTTTCAGCCCCCATATTGACATTTGAGTGGGCTGAAACCATTGGTTTCAGTCCACAGAGTTCTGAGTGGACTGAAACCAATGGTTTCAGCCCACTCAAATGTCAATTTGGGGACTGAAACCATTGGTTTCAGTCCCCTCAGTACTGTCAATATGTGGACTGAAACCATTGGTTTCAGTCCCCTCAGAACTTTCTTCTGTGGACTGAAACCAATGGTTTCAGTCCCCATATTGACAGTTGAGTGGACTGAAACCATTGGTTTCAGTCCACTCATGTCAATATGGGGACTGAAACCAACGGTTTCAGTCCACTCAAATGTCAATATGGGGGCTGAAACCAATGGTTTCAGTCCCCATATTGACATTTGAGTGGGCTGAAACCGTTGGTTTCAGTCCCCATATTGACATTTGAGTGGACTGAAACCATTGGTTTCAGTCCACTCAAATGTCAATATGGGGACTGAAACCAACGGTTTCAGCCCACTCATGTCAATATGGGGACTGAAACCAATGGTTTCATTCCACTCAGATGTCAATATGTGGACTGAAACCAATGGTTTCAGTCCACATATTGACAGTTCTGAGTGGACTGAAACCATTGGTTTCAGTCCACAGAAGAACGTTGAGTGGACTGAAACCAATGGTTTCGGTCCACTCAACTGTCAATTTGTGGTCTGAAACCACACTCAGAATTGTCAGTTTATTTTGTTTTCTCAGTTGATTTTCTCATTTTGACAGTATGAGATGATCATATGTTGAGAAAAAAACAGGAAAAAAAAGAAAATGAAAGGAAAAGTAGGAAGGAGAACACCCTGATGAAGAAAAAAAACAGCTGCATACCTTTCAACAAGTTGAAGATCCTTCCTCTTTTCCTCTTCTTTGCGTCCACCTATGCTTACAAGATGAAGAATCAAAGGAAGAAGAACGAGATGAAGAAGCTGATCAAAAAGAAATAAAGAGAGGAAGAAGAGTGAGCGGGAAAAATTTTTCTGCTGTGAGAGAGAATGACGGCTAAGGGGGATGGGTGTTGCGTGCTGAGAGAGAGAGAGAGGGGGTGCTGTGACGGCTTGGGGGCCTTGGGTGGGGTTTCGTGGTTAGAGAGAGAGAGAGAGAGAGAGAGAGAGAGAGAGAGAGAGAGAGAGAGAGAGAGAGAGAGAGAGAGAGAGAGAGAGAGAGAGAGAGAGTACTTTTTGTGTATTACCAAGAGCCCATCAATTAACCCATTGGATTAAAGGGGGTTTTTATTTTTTTTTGCAGCAAAAGGGAGGCCACTTTTGGGGGAGAAATTGAGGAGAAATTGAAATTCTCCCCAAAAACTCACAAGAGATCACATGGGTGTGGGGAAATCTGAGCCATGGGATTTAATGGGATGGAGGGCTGAGATGGGGGGTCAAAAGGGGGGTTATTTTAGGGGGTTAGAAGATCCCACCTCATATATATATATATATATATATATATATATATATATATATATATATATATATATATATATATATATATATATATATATATATATATATATATATATATATATATATATATATATATATATAGAGGAGGGATCAAATGACCCCCAAAAATAACCCCCAAAAATGACCCCCTATCAAAAATCCTATGCCCCCCATTTTTTCGGAAGATCCGAACCGTTCATCTTGATCTCCACCCTCTAAATACATGACCCACCAATTTTCAACCCGATCACATGTGTTTTGCCCGTTCATCAACCATTCGCAAAAGTTCTGTTCATGCGAAACCGTTAAATTTGGGTCGGATGGATGAATGGGAAAAACACATGGGATCGGGTTGAAAATTGGTGGGTCAGATATTTAGATGGTGGAGATCAAGATGAACGGTTCGGATCTTCCAAAAAAATAGGGGGCATAGGATTTTTGATAGGGGGTCATTTTTGGGGGTTATTTTTGGGGGGTCATTTGATCCCTCCTCATATATATATATATATATATATATATATATATATATATATATATATATATATATATATATATATATATATATATATATATATATATATATATATATATATATATAGGTTAATGGGCCAATGCTGACAGCGCTGGAAATTTTTCCAGCGCTGTACGCATTTTGGACGAGATAAAAATATTGTTTTTGAAATTTTTTTTTTTGCAGTAGTTAGATATACATGTTAGGAAGCTCCCCACAAAATTTCAGCTCAATCCGACACCGTTTGAGCCTCCGTTCATCGATTTCAAAAACGGTACGCAAATCTGTCCACAGTTTTGCGTAACGTTTTTGAAATCGATGAACGGAGGCTCAAACGGTGTCGGATCGAGCTGAAATTTCGTGGGGAGCTTCCTAACACGTATATCTAACTACTGCAAAAAAAATTTTCAAAAAAAAATACTTTTATCTCACCCAAAATGCGGACAGCGCTGGAAAAATTTCCAGCGCTGTCAGCTCTTCTCCATTTTTCACACACACACACACACACACACACACACACACACACACACACACACACACACACACATATATATATATATATATATATATATATATATAACCCAGAAAAATCCCCAACCCCCTCCCCCCTGCCTTTGGCTTTTTTAGGAGGGTAAGGCGATAGCCCGGTCGAGACTATGTAAACTGGGGGGGGGGGGGGTGACCGCCGTGCCCCCAACGGCCCCCGGGTTAATCCGAGAGGGGGGATATAGCCACAGGGTAAATAATTCCACAACAAATTCCACAACAATTACCAAGTCACGGCGGCCATAGGCCTCGAACCCCGCACCCCTTGGCTTTGGAGCGGAATGACTTACCACTAGGACACCCTCTCGTGGTTGCCAATAGGATGCAGGGTGATTCTTTATATATACTAAAAAAAGAGTACAAAACTTCACCACTAGTGGTTGCCAATAGGATGCAGGGAGAGGAGAATGAGGGCACAAGCGTCGACACCCATTACTGCCTCAGATTATACTAGTCACCAATAGCGAGACAAAAGAATAATGTACAAAAAAATAAGATAAAGTCTCAAAAATGTCATGTAGCAAGAAACCCCGAATTTGAAAATGGGGCATAAGCTGTAAGCTGATCCCTCTCAATATCACGAAGAGTAATGAGAATATCAGCTGCAATGTCCTCAAATAGACTAAATTTATCCTTCCTTTTCCCCTCAAATATTCTCATATTGCGTTGTTTCCAGATATGCCAGCCCATGGTAGCAAAGGCCATTTTCGCTAACATACCCACACAATCTTTCTTTTTGTAGCGAGCGAGGATAAGATCCCACACCCTTCCAAGAAAAGACGGAGTAGTGGCGATGATACCCAATTTAAGTAGAGATCTGCAAAGAATATAACGAGTGTTGGAGCATGCAAAAAAATAAATGATCACCAGTTTCCACCGAATCATCATCACAAAGTACGCAAGACTGATCAGAGCTACACCCCATTTATAAAGGGTCTCTCTAGTATGGAGCTTGCCGTGGAAAGCCCTAAGAAGGGTAATTGACATTTTGGGCACGTGCCTACTAAACCACACAACGGAGTGATAGGGAAAAGGGTCACCCCTGGTACAGGAGCCCTCCAAAGCGTCTCGGAAAGTGCAAATAAAGCCCGGTATCCAATCCCAGGAATCACTCCCCTGCCCCACCTGAACCGAAATTAGAAGAGGCCAAACTGCACTAATAGTAGGATCAGCAATCTAGTCCGAACCAGACCAGTAATCCACGAAAACCTTGTTATCTGAACCTAGGGAAACATCATACAACTGAGATAAAGGGCCGCATGGTAACCAATTATCGTGCCAGAAAGAAGTGGATGCGCCATCTCCCACAATACGTCTAATAAGTTTCTGAGACTTACCCCGACAGCGGAGAAGGAATTTCCAAGTGCCTGACTGGATGGGTTTGGCCTTGGTGCGATAAAATCCATCAGTGGGCTTGTAAATATTCCGCATGTAATTCGCCCAAGGGCTATTTAAGGATAGGTACTTCCAAGTTAAGTGAATCCCTGAGCCATATTTAAATCAGTGAGGAGCCTAAGCCACACCCCACCTTCTTCATTGGGGGCACCCAAATCCTTCCAGGCCCAAAGATGGAGGTTTCCCCATATAAATTTCCCGCAGGCAGAACTGATAGTATGAATAATAGAAAGAGAAATCTGATATGATTGCATCCAGAATGCCATCCTACCATAGATAACAGTACGAACCAGCTCTATCCTCCCAGAAATGGAGAGGAGTGAAGAGGACCACCCCTGCAATCTTTTCTTACACTTATTAATCAACCTAGAGAACATGGATGCTTTAGGGTATTTTGAGGATAAGTGGAGACCCAGATAAATAGCGAGAGATGAGGTTAGTTTAACCCCTAGAATTCTGGCCAGAGAGACGGGCCCACGAGTACCTTTGCTAAAGATAGCAGAACTTTTATCCTAGTTACTTGCAGCCCTGTGAAACATTTGAAAGTACAAAGAAGCTCTTGAAGCCCTTTTAGAGAGTGAGGATTATCGCGACAGAAAACCAAGAGATCATCAGCAAAGAGCAAGTGAGAGATAGCCCCCGACATAATAGTGTGTGAAGCTTCAGCTCTTGCCATCAATAAAGAAAATACCTCCATTACGATGACAAACAGGTAGGGAGAAAGTGGGTTTCCTTGCCTCAACCCTCTATTGGAGGGGAAATATCCTGTAGGCGAACCATCAACTAGCACTGAAAAAGTTAGGGTGGTGATACAAGCATAAATCAAATTAATGAATTTGGGTCCAAAACCCATCTGATGCAGCATGAATAAAATAAATTCCATGTTGAAGATGTCAAAGGCCTTGCGCAGATCCAATTTGATACAAGCCCTGGCCCCCATGGGATTGCTGAAATCCTGAATCTGCTCATGGGCAATAAGAGTGCAATCAGCGAGAAGCCTGCCATTAAGAAATGCAGCTTGGTTGGAGGAAATCAGTCCGTTGATAACCTGCTTTAATCTGATACAAAGAATCTTACTAATTACTTTATAAATGATATTAACAAGCGATGGATCTATAATCACCAAGATTGGAAGCATTGGAATTCTTGGGGATCAGGGTTAAAAAAGTATGATTAATCTGGCGTAACATGGAACCTGATCTTAAAAAGGAGGAAACAACTGTTGTAACATCTTCCTCTATGATGGGCCAATTATGGTGATAAAAATGGGAATTGTATCCGTCTGGGCCAGGAGCTTTATCTTTCCCAATTTGGAAAACAGCTTCCTTAATTTCATCTGTTGTAATATTCCTATCCATCCCAGTTGTACCTAAGTGAGTGAGCTTTCGCTTAGGAGTAAGTTTGGGAAAAACATTCCAATAATCCTCCTGATGATATAAATTTTTGTAAAAAAGAGGAGCTTCCTCTCATAGAAGATCAGTGCTGATATTTGGCTCGCCCTCAGCAGAAAAAAGGTGGTCAAGATTTTTATAGCATCGTCTAGCTCTCATGACGGTGTAAAAAAATTTGGTGTTCTTGTCCCCTAAATTCAGCCAATTCTGACGGATTTTCTGCCTTAAATCTGATTCCTCCACATCAAGGGCTTGGGCTATCTTGAAAGTAGCCTTTTGTTCTTTATTCTACAGATGGGTATTGTAGATCAATTGTGGGTCGGCCTGAATCAAATCTAGCTCGCGACGGCAAACCTCACTCTGTTTGCAAATACTAGCGACCCATGGCTTTAGCTCTTGTTTGAGAGCTTTAAGCTTAAGCACGAGTTTATACGTTGGGGAGGAGTCGGGAAAGTACATACTCCATACGGAAATAAGAAGCTCACTAAACCCAGGATTCGTAGACCAAGAATTGTAAAATTTAAATGGTTTAGGGTGAGAGATTTCATTGGGTTGGAGATGCACTAGCATGTGACAGTGATCACTAGTCCCAGCATTAAGATATTCCATGTAAGAGTTCGGTAGAAGGTGGATCCAAGCGGCATTACAAAGAGATCTATCAAGCGTGGCAGAGATACGTCCTGCGCCCAGACGTTTATTATTCCAGCTTAATCGCTGGCCAATGCTCTTCAGATTCAGCAAACTAAAGTGACCAATGCAAGAGTTGAAGGCGTCTGTGGCTATATGATCAATGGCTCGCCCTCCCATCTTATCATTAGAATGTCGAACACAGTTAAAGTCACCTTCGACGAGCCACGACATCGTAGTAAGTGCGAAAGCATCCACATCAAGATAATTCCATAGGTGTCACCGTTGGGGGGCTTGATTAAAAGCATAAACAGCTGTGAGCGCGGCATGGAGACCCGCAGCGTTGGTGAAAATGATTGTAATGTGCTGAGGGACGAGGTAAGAATGGAATTGCTCCAAGTGGAGGGGTCGTAGAGGATGACAATGCTGCCACCCAAGTGATGGAGCCTATTATCAATACTAACCCAGGAGCTAGGAAAGCACCTGGCAATTCTCCAGGATAACTGCAACTCGACTTTAGTTTCTAGCAAACAAACGACAGATGGACGGAGCTTACGGATCCTCAGCCTGAGATCGCTCCTCCTAGTCGAGGAGTTGAGCCCCCTAGTATTCCATAATAGAACAGACATCTAAACAGAGGTTGATGGAGCTCCGCTGCCCCCTACTAGACGCGAGCTACGTCGGGTGGCCGATGTAGATGGGTCTTGCTTCCTAGGCACAAGTTTCTCCTTGGATAATGATTCAGCAGCCTTAAGCACCACAAGTTTGCTCTCCCACTCTGGATTAGAAGTAGTAAGCATGTCTTCTGGAATATCTGATTCTAGGAGCAAGGATGGGGTGGTACTGGTGCACCCTGAGTTGAGGAGAACTGAAGATGAAGAGGTCGGGGCCATATATTCTTTCATCTCGACTGAAACCAAGCCAGGACCACCAGTAACAGAGGTCGGAAAATGAGCAGTAGGTAGAATAGGGACAGAGCTTGGAATTTCAATGGAAACCGAGCTCTGCAGTTCAGAGATTGGCATTACCGGTAGTGGCTTCACAGCGACTCGGCTAGCCTAAGGTCGGCAGAGCATGGTCGAAATATCAGAGGGATGAAAATCAGAGGCGGGGATCGGCATAACAGCAGATGGCTCAATCCAAGCTAAGGGGACTGCCACTGGCTGGGCGCAATTGGCAGTAATGCGACAAGCATCAGTAGCATGGGCTAAGGGGATTGACACATGAGGTGAGCAATTGGCAGCTTGGAGCCCAACATCAGCAGAATAAAAGCAACATTCGACCTCTTTAATGGCTGAAGGGCAAATAACTGGAGAATCCGTAACAAGGGAATCCTTCGACATCCCCTCACATTCATCCAATATCACAACATCATCTGGGGCCGTTTGGATTGAAGTGGGTTCTACCAACAACCCCTTGCCTTTATTGAGACATTGAGAAATGGGATCAGACATTTCTTTTTGTGAGCAAGACTGCCTGGAAACATCACCACCTTATGCAACCTCTGTAGCCTCATTAGTTTGGGGGGAGTTGATGCAGCTGGACATTGATGGTCGGCGTGCCCAAAACATATGCATTAACTACACCTAGGAGGCACACCTTCAAATTTGATGTCAATGGACATAGAAGACCCATCATCTAACTCAACAACAACCATTCTAGATAGGGGCTGCTTGGCATCAACGTCTATCAGACATCTAGCATATGCGAGTCGTTCCAATCTCGCAGTAGCCCTATCCAAACACATCGGTTTCCCTACCATGATGAGATGACATTTAAAACCTCCAGCGTCCACATGTTTAAGGGCACTCCGTGCAGCTGCACCCAAACTGAAACGGTAGAAAGAATATCCCGATCATGGTGAAGTGTGGTACTCCACATTTGTAGCATGACCAGTCGATCGTCGAATAACCACGGTCCTCCATGAAGTATCCTCTCGTACTCCTCATCAGAGTCGAATCTAAAGTAGAAAAGCCATTCTCACGACTATATATTTGAACATTCTTCTTCGGTTTCCACAGACGATCAACCCATCCCCGAATCTGCCCATAGTAGGGGACATCCCCCAAAACATACCCAACCAGGGTGTTCTTCCACATCTCTGCCCCCTTGACAATAAAGAAATGACTCTTGCTATTGCCAAGCCATCCTTCCTAATAAGGGGATGGATGAAGGTCATGCCTAATGACTCCTCATAAGACCTCCTATTAGCACAAACATCCGCCCACGAATGTTTGGAAGCATCGGGATTAATTTTAATAACAACCTTGGGTCTTACTAGCACCCTGTCACTAACCTTCCTTGCAAACTATAGGCTTCGTATTCTTCATATACAGTATGTTAACATTAACAAATATATGTGATGTTATATGTTAGCTTCTGTGTATATATACGGTATATTGTTTAGTTAGCTTAACACTTTTAGTCTGATATTGCGAATTCAACCTTGCAGAATATCCTCGCCTCTGTTACGATCACGTGGGCACCCAGAAACATTTCATTCAGGCAAGTATTTTATTGTATAAAAACTTATGATATAACATACATTGTTAATAATGTTAAAATAACAACTTTTTAAGTATATTGCTTAAATTTATTGAACCTGGTGATATATTGGTTGCTTTTACTATCAAAATGTCATTGTCATTTTAATAATGTACATAAAATACTCTCCTTGAATGTTGTACCATAATTTGTGAGAGTGTCCACCCGAATAAATTGTGATATTGGACCATCGGGGCATATACAGAATATTGAGCCCTCGGGGCATTTACGAAATATTGGCCATACAACATACATTGAACTGTACAGATACACATTGACACTTTGGATGTGATATTCCATTAGAGTACAGGTCGGAATGCTAGATTTCACCCCCACCGATAAATTTGACCATCACTCGGATGGGGTCGGTAAGTACAGAGCCACGGGTAGCTAATTGTAGTTTCTTCCGCCCTCGGACATTGGGATTGTCACTAGATTAGGAGATTGAATGATGCACAAATTTACTTCTGTTGTCGCCATTCTAAGTAGTGTAATATGCCAGCTCCTCTTATCATGCTCATATGTACTTGTCATGTTTACTACATGTTACTCTATATACCACAATTGCCATGCTCACTACTTTACACACTACTTGCCATGCTCACTACTTTGTACACTGCACCTTGCCATGCTCGCACGTTTTCTTACGCTGCTACACTTTGTCCTTAATTGCACTCATGTTATGTTTCCTCCGACTTTAAAATCTTTGCAACTATCTATATATAAACTATCTTGCCGAGGGTCCATTTTCTAACATTTTAAACCTTGCCGAGCGACCCTCGCTGACGTATATTTCCTTGTCTACTGTCTTGTGAAATATATGTCATGTGCTGAGACAGATTTTGCAGAGGAGCATACCTTGATGCTGAGCTAGCTTACCAGGAGTACCCGGACGCTGAGATCCACTGCTGAAGAACGACGTGCTTTAGCAACGCCGCTAAAATTTTAATATTATATTGTATTCAGGTGTATTTTCTCTTCGTGTAACTGTTTGTAATGGCCATGCTAGGCCTTATTTGTGTGCATAAGATCTGGGCTTTGAAGTTGTAATAATGATGTTTGTGGTGTTCTGATATTCGCCAGCAAGAACCTGCCAAGCTTAATACACAGATGCTTATTGTGCTTAAGTCAAAGAAGAAAGAAAAAAGTACTTCTTTTCTTTAAGCACATGCGGACCCGCTCGGGTCCTCGCTCCCAAGTATAATGGGAATTAGCGGGGCATGAAAGAATGCAACGATTGGTTAGCCCTAATTTGATCCTAACCCTTAATTCAATGGAGTGGATACCCTAGCCCTAGAGCTTTTATCTCTTGATATTTTCCTTTTTTCTATCTTGACCACTTACTGGTCGCATAGCTTTCTAACTTAGAGAGAAATTGGTACAGCCTCCCTATGGACGACCCGTATAGTGCTACAATGACGTCGTGTGCTTGCAGTCTATAAATAATAAAGCTTTGCGATAGCGGAACAAGTTTTTAACGCCGTTGCCAGGGAGGCACGGTTTGATATTGATTTTACTCTTTGTTGATAGGCTATGCATTTATTTTTTTCTATTTATCTCTTTCTATTATTGATTTTGGTGCTTTTAACGTTTCCCTTTGGTGTAGCTCCTATTGTGTATGCATAGGAGATCGCAAGGTATAGCTGATTTGCATCCATTGGACCCTAAAGTTGAAGCTACTACACGTAGGAGGAACGCCAAAAGGAGGAGGAGAATAGTGCTTGAATCAATGGCATAAATACACAATCCACCCAACGATGACACTCCTCTGGATAGGTCCCTTATGGACTTCTCAATGCCCTTTAATGGGTCTACATCAAGCATCTTAAGACCCCCGGTGGAACCCAAAAATTTTGAGTTGAAGCCATCCTTAATAAGCTTCATACAACAAGACCATTTTCGGGGCTCACTGTCGCGCCCAGAACTTACACCTAAAATCCACCTGTCGGTGTCACGGTCGCCAGGCTCAGTATGATTCATAGGTGTTGATTCTGGGTTCTATCCACAAGTGGACGGTGTCAAATTATAGTATAAAAGATTATCGAATCCCACAAGGACAGTGACAGTGTATTTAGGTCTCAGATTATTATAAGGATCGCCTTACCTTTGCAACACTAACAACAACACACTAGAGGGGGTGAATAGTGTAATGACAAAAATTGCTTATTTAAAAATTAAACTTGCAAATGTGGAATTATAAATGCAAGAGGAATTTAAACACCACAAGAATCCAAACGCAAACACAAAATGTTACCTGGGTTCTCCAAACTTGGGTATGTCCAGCCACACTAATATCCACTATAATTCTCACACAGAGAAGTGAATACAATCTCACACAGAGATACCTCACACAGACGATTTGGATTCTCACACAGACAAATCCTCACTCTCACACACAGAGACCTCACACAGAGGATTTAGGATTCCCACAAAGAGATATCCTTGTTTTCACACAGAAAGACTTTTGCTCTCACACAGAGAGACTCAAACTCTCACACAGAGAGATGTTAACCAACCCTCACACAGAAGGTTATACTCTCACACAGATAGTAACTAGCTCTTGTTGTGCCCTGTGAAGCTACTGCACATATACTAGAGGGGGGGTGAATAGTACTTTAAAATAATCAAGAGTGTTATTCCTAATTATTGTGCAAACATACAAACAACAATATGGAATAGACTACAAACAACAAGAATAGACAAACGCAAACAAAGCATGTAACGGGTTCAGATCCACCCAAGTCTCCCCGACTTGTTCCCGGTGATCCTACGTCCCAACCACCCGGATCCCCTCCGGATACTTGAGTTAGAAACCACTAACCCAAGATTTAGCACTATGAAATTCTTGTGAAAAACCTTCACAAGACCAAATCATACACAATATAAATGTGACTCCCACAACCTGGGATCACACACTTCTCTCACAACCGAAAGACACAATTGCAATATCAATTGAAATGAAATAAAGAAACACTTACCACAAAATCCTATGCATTGAGTAGATCTTACCAAATTAGGGCAAAGAGGGATTTTGAGGAAGAAGCAAGCACCAAACCCTAGCTCCACCAAGATGGACAGCAATAGATGGCTAGGGAGGAGTTGGTGACTTGGATTCAAAGCCTTTGGCTTGAATGGCTAACAATGGAGAGAATCTCTCTTGATGAATTTTGGTCAAAGAGTGAAGGAGAGATTCTAGTGAGGAAGAGAGAGCTTAAAAATAGCTTGAGAAAACTCCTCTCTTAGGTCTGAAATAACTTGGATAATGGACCTCTAACCTTGCCTCAAACGAATCAGGTTTGTATTTATAGAGGCAAGAAAAATCGTGCTTAAAAGATTCCCAACGGTCATATTTCTGAAGCAGTTAGTCGGTCTAAGAAGGATCACTGACCGACTAGATTGACATCTAGTCGGTCTAAGATTCTTCATGAACAGACTAACAAGCTTACAGCCAAATGAGAAAGTTTCAGGCAATATAAACTAGTCGGTCTAAGAAGACTTGTCAACCGACTAGTTTCACAACTAGTCGGTCGGTGAGTGTTCTTGAACCGACTAACAGATGAAATAGGAAGGCTGAATTCAAGTTGAACTAGTCGGTCTGAGAACAAGTTCCAACCGACTAGTTTCACAACTAGTCGGTCGACGATTGTACTTAGACCGACTAACTCGAAACAATAGCTCAGGCTGAAATGAGGCAATGATAACTAGTCGGTCAGAGAAGGATTTCTAACCGACTAGATCGTCATCTAGTCGGTCGGTGAACCTTCTTTGACCGACTAATTGATCAACAGGGAAAGAGCTGAAATGAGCAAGGACATCTAGTCGGTTCAAGAGGAATTGCCGACCGACTAGATCGTCATCTAGTCGGTTGGTTCTTCTACTTGAACCAAATAAGATGCACTAGAAGCCGAGGGAAGAAGCGATGGGCTTCGGGAAAGTTTCTAATGGCTTCTATGAAAATCCTAGCTCTAAGATATGAGTGAAATGAAGGTTATAATGTAAGTCCTACTCAAGGCTTAACATTCTATTCTATGAAGCTAGAAGACAATAAATAATACATGACGAACCATCTTCAAAGCTTCAATCTTCATTCTTCTTGACTTCAATATTGCTCCTTGAGCTTCAACGAAGCTTCAGGCACACGATCACGCGTATGGAGAAGTCTTGAGACGTCGCTTATAATGTACGTATTCTTTTGGCGACGATCTCCATAACTGCGCTCACAAACAGTTAGTACATGATATTTATGTTTACTCATCATCCAAAACCAAATCCGGAAAATCAATACTCAACATTCTCCCCCTTTTTGGTGATGACAAACCAACATAAATAATAATCAATAATAATGATTCAAATGAAATTTACTTACTCCCCCTGCATTGATGACACGTTAGTTCCGTATTCAATAATATTCATGCGCATCAAGCAGACGAGGGAAATATAAAATATGAATCCTATTATTGCAATTTAAGATCTAAATCCATTTTATATCTTAACCCCCCATGAATCTAACATATCAAATTTAGATTCATTGTAAATTGCTTTGAATTATCAATTAGCACATTGTCATTATTAATTCTCTCCCCCTTTGGCATTAGCAAAAAGAGCGGGAGGAGATCAACGACAAGATAACAATGGCTAAGAAATTAAAGCATGAGAGTCTAAGAATACGACCACGGTCCAAATGACACCAAAGTAAAATACCAAATGTAAAATACCGAAGAAACTCAAAGCGTGCCAACGTGACCATAGTCGAAAATCGAAAAACGAAATCATCAAACCATAGGCGAAAATCGAAAAACGAAATCATCAAGCCATTGGCGAAAATCGAAAATCGAAATCATCAAACCATAGGCGAAAATCGAAAAACGAAATCATCAAACCATAGGCGAAAATCGAAAAACAAAATTTCCAAAACTCAAATTAATTTCGCTTATTGAGTTATGGAACATACGCTCCAATATCAACATTCTTAGTTAAATAGTGCATGGAAAAAAATTCTATGTTTTCATAAAAGCAAATCTATTTAATTCATAAAATCATCGAATGACGAAAGTCAATATCAGAGACAAATAAATCCAATGAGAAAACCAAATGTAGCATGCAAAAGTGTTATGCCAAAGATAGATATTAACTTCATAAAAACTTATGGCATACACAATTCTAGCATACAAATTGAACCAAAAATGATACCAATGTAGATATTCTAACAATGCATGCAATCAACACACATGGATACCAAATATATATCAAATGTAAGAATATACTTACAGTATTAAGCTCCCCCTACTTTGGTGCATCTCTTAAGCACCATTAACTCCATTTGAATGAAAATTCTTTGCAAATCAATGAGTTGGTAGGGTTGGTATCCCATGATGGATTGAACCTAGAAAGCATCGTTTTGGTATCCAAAAATCCTTTTGGATCCTATGGGTTAGGCAACAAATTTAACAAACTAATTTCAAATTATCGTAACACATAGCCCACTAACTTCAAATTCAATATGAATTTAAGTTTCAAGCAATCATGCACATCCAAGACCAATATGCAAATAAAACGAATAAACCAATTCTTACCACAATTGCTTTGGTACCCATAAAATGAAATTAAACTGATGGTACCAAGCAATGAAGGGTCAAAGGAAACTAACCCTTCGGAAACCAAGTCCACGAGGACCGTGATTTCCCAACATAATCATCATTCAAAATAATATCATTAATAAACGATTGCACATACATATTCTTAGCACGCATGCTAGTGTTCTTCGGACCCCAAATAGCGTATGTCTTGGGAGTCCTAATCCTATTGGGAACATGCATACGTTGTTGATTTCTATGTGATGCATGTTGTGGGTAAGCATATGGCATATGATGCAATGGTGCATGATGATACTTATTCATATGAGAATGTGAATGAACAAATGCATGTGGTGAAACACGTGCATGAGTGTGTCTCACATGGTGTGCACGTGCTTGTGGATGCGGAGCATAAACATCATCATTCGTGCTAACATGTGGTGTAGGATATGTTCCTACATGGCATGGTATACATGAAAGCATGACCCCTCTTTGGAGGTCCACCCAAAGTGGGTCTCTTTTCAAATGGGTGTGTGTACCTAGCGGAAGCACCATTGGTAGAAGAACTACCCATGAAGTGTTTAATCCCACTAGTAGAAGCATCAGACGTTGGCCTAACAAAGGTGGTGGACGATTTGGATGAATCTCCCATCTTATACCCCAAGCCAATGTGATGATTGGCCGGAAGTAAGTCATTTAGAATATTATCCAAATGGCCCTTACCTTTATTGAATTCATTGATTCGGCCTAATGTGCACTCATATTTCTCGGTGAGAGAATGCATCGAAGCATCCAAGGTGGACACTTGCAATGTAAGTGCGCAAACACGTGATTTGAGATTTTTATTCTCAATACTCAAAGTTGAGTTTTGAGACGTCAAATCCGCTATCACATGTTCATCCGAATCCTTGATATGAACATGCTCAAGTTGAGATTTGAGATTTACAATCTCATTTCTCAACCCTTCAACAACAGTGTCGTTGTTGACGATGATAGGTTTAGGCGAGGTTTTAAGACTATCTAGCTCATTTTTAGTCTTAATAAATCTAGTAGCCAAATTAGAAAACTTATTCCAAAGTTGTTCATTAGCTATTCTAAGTTCTTCCATTGTTACCATATCGCCTTCATCCTCGCTTCCATCCTCGCTTTCATCGGAGGAGGTCTCTTGATCACGTTCCTCTTTTCCCATGAAGCACGTGTGTGCTTTCTCCACGCGTTCATCATCCGACTCTCCACTAGAGGAGTCCTCTTCCGAGTCGGTGAATGTGCCGACAAGTCCTTTCTTATACCTTCTCGACTTGTCGTGCTTGGATGCCTTCCACTTCTCCTTGTGTTTGTTTAGAGGACAATCCGGCTTGATGGCCTGGCTTGTTGCATTTATAACACACGGGAGAGGAGACATTAGTCGAAATAAATTTAGATTTACTCTTCAACTTACCTTGTCAGAAGAATCGGTCGAACTTCTTTGCCATATCGGCCAAAGCCTCCATGTCCAACTCTTCTTCCGATTCTTCATCATCGGTAGATAGAGCGGCCTTGTACGCAATCGCCTTTTTCTTTGGCTCTTCTTGTTTCAAGTACGCCTTCATTTTCTCCTTCATCTTTATCTTACTCTCCTTGCATACCTCGTAAGACAATAAGGTACCCATTAGTTGTACAACAGTGTACTTATTCATATCGTTACCTTACTCGATGGTGAAGGTACGCTTTTCCCAACAAGAAGGAAGTCCGTCAATGATCTTCGCGACTTTCTCCTTTTGGGTGTAGATCTTCCCAAGAGCTTCCAATTCGTTGGATATGTTCACGAAGAGAGCATAGTAGTCCTTCATAGTTTCACCCTGTTCCATGTGAAACAACTCGAATTATTTGTTAGCGACAACGAGTTTAGAATCTTTTACCGTACTCGTTCCTTCGTGAAAGATGAGGAGTTGGTTCCATACTTGATATGCACTCTTACATGTGCATATCTTGTTGAAGTCTTCGGGCTCCAACGCACATTGCAAGGTGATCGGTCCATATTTTACACCTTTTTTCTGCATATTTGCATGTCATTTCGATCACCCATATCACGCTTTTCATGATTATTTGACGATATTACGTTACTTTTCACCATTTCTTGTTTTTGTCAGATTTCAGGAAATATGGAGCGATCGGGAGCAAAAATGAGCTTAAAGGATTTGCACCCACTCCGAAGTGTCAACCATGGCTCTTTTGAGGGTTATTCTGCAATGGAAGACGAGTGGAAGAAGAAAGAACGTCGTAGGAGCGACGAGGAAGCGAAAAGATGGAGATTGGGCATTTTCAGCATGCCACTCGGCCGAGTGAAGGAGTCACTCGGCCGAGCATTGAGACACCGCTCGGCCGGCCAGATCGGACACGCAACAGAGATGTATCAGCGTGCACTCAACCGAGCATCGCACGCCCACTCGGCCGCGTTCGGAGACTCCGTCCGCCCGAGTGGCACCTAGACGACGGCGAGCCAAAATGTCCAACTCTCTGTAATCCATCAGTCGACTACGAGCTCCTACTCGGCCGATTTCCAAAAGCCCCTCGGCCGAGTGACATTTGCCACTCGGCCGAGTGATGCCGAGGACACGAAGCGCCCAGATTTTCAGACATCCTCCAACTCTTTTGAAATCTTCTATCATTCCAGTGAGTAAATTATTTTTCTCATATTTTTTATGGATAGTAGACTTCATGACGATTCCAACGCCACCAAGAATGCGCAAATCGGAGGTCAGATGAAATCTGGGGAATTTCTGTAAGTCGATGCTGCAGTGCTGGAATTTGCATGTCAGTGTCACTCGGCCGAGTGACATTTCCACTCGGCCGAGTGACCAGTTTTTGACAGTTTTTGATAGTTTTGACAGAGTGCTATTTTCTGGAGTTTCTGCAGGAAAGCTCACTCGACCGAGTGAGATTTCCACTCGACCGAGTGAGCTGTCCACTCGACCGAGTGAGATTTCCACTCGACCGAGTGAGATTTCCACTCGGCCGAGTCGTAACTGGCGCAGATTTCTGGGCACGCGCAGATTCAGTTTTGGGCCCGAATTTCAGGGGCTTTTTAGGCAGTTTTGCTAGGGTTTTTTTGGGGCTATTTAAGAGGGTTTGTAGCCGTCATTGAGGGGGGTTCCCAACATGTTTTCTTAGGGATTCTTTTGGCGGTTAGGCCATGCCCTAGGCCCCCTCTTGGATCTAAAAGCTTGTATTTTGGATTGAAGATCTTCATCAAGCTAAGTATTTTGTTCTTATTGTTTGAATCTTTGTTTTTCTATCTTTTTGTATGCAAGCAATGATTTTTATTGATTCTCATATCGTTATTGCTATGGTAGAGTAGATTTGTTGTTCTAGGGCATATGGATGAACCCTACGGATCTAATTTCAGATTTGTGATGAATGGATTTCTAAATTGCTTGAATTGCTAGGAGGTTAGGTTGTGATCGATTTATTACGGATAGCTAGGGATTTCCATCGATTGGGGTTTGCAAGAGATTGGATTCTAATCGATGGGAAGGCCTAGATATTCGATTTAGGTTTACAATTGGGTTTCTCTAGATTTGGTTTGCAAGAGATTGGACCGAAGCTAGGATTTTTAATTGTAATCTATACACATATTCGTTTGCAAGAGATTGGACGAATACGAACTATCACAATCTAGATCGTAACTCGAGTTTGCACGAGAGTGGGCTCGAGGGGCGATTGAACGATGATGTCGATCCTAATGCTAGTGGCTTAGGCTAGGGTTTGCAAGAGATTGGGCCCTAATCTAGGTTGCTATAGACCGGCAATAGCGCGAGAGCGTGAGCTTGGTTCTATATTCAGTTACGACTAGCTCATCTCAACGCAAGTCTAGTAATATTGAGATTCACTATTCACAATGATGCATGACGATCCGTAGTGGGGATTCCTTGGCCCTAGACACTTTTATTATATTGTATTTGAATTGATATTTGACCGATTTCTCTATCTCCGACACCGACATCCATCACCATTGCCATTACATCATACCATAGCCATCTCCACCAATAAAACATTCGTAGTCAAACCAACCTTGGATAGATTGGAGCCAACACCACCTCCTCGTGTTCGATACCCGCTCGCCACTTTGCCGTGCACTTGCGGTAAAACTACAATCTTTCTCCGGGTGTACGCCCGGAAGCGATCAAGTTTTTGGCGCCGTTGCATGATTAGACTACGAAAAAAACTTGAAGAGAAAACCAAAAACTCTCACGCCCGGAATGATTAGACTACGAAAAAAAAATTTAAAAAAAAGGAAATTTTCACCCCCGCCACCATTACTACCATTTCTATATTCTTTTGTGCCACTGATATTTTTCTCCAGGTATTTATCTTTGTTTATCAGGTGTTATGGATGGTATTATGTGGACCACAGATTTTGAGGAGAAAGCATTTCAGAACTTATTGGAGGGCCTCTTGGAGTCAGTGAGGTTCACCGGTTCAGAGAGAATTACAGCAGATGATGCATTTGATCTACGATTTGTAGATTTTGTTATGAACCGTGTTTCAGCTGCAGGAACAATTGAGGAGGACATCCATGTCAGTCTTGAGGGGGATAGACTATATTTTCGGATTGCTCGCGGGCATTCCCCTCCACATGATACATCCCCACAAGTTGACATACCTGAGCAGCCAGCATCACCATTCCAGAGAGAGCCTACATTGATAGTTGATGAGAAGGCAAATGAGCACACTGTCGAGCCAGAGCATGCTTTTGAGGAGGCATCACATATGGAGCCAGAGTTTATCGTCGAGAAGGTCGTACATCGGGACGAGGACATAGCCATTCATGATGATCCCGAGCACTATTCTCCTCCATTAGAGCTCCCGCAGCCACCTCATCCTTCCACTGACGTCGAGGACTATCCCACAGAGCTTACTGCTCCCACTCAGGGAGATATTTTTACCCACTCTATTTCTGAATCATGCATTCCATTTGATATTTATTTTGATTCAGATAATTTTGACACGTCATACCTTTTGCAGCACACATACGATTATGGACCGGAGGTATGCTTGGACGTGTCACAGTTCGACGAGCCTATCGAGGAGGTCCACACCTATGATCTAGATTTACCTGATCAGCTGAGAGAGGATACCATGGAGACAGCTATCACAGCACATGAGGATATTGGATTATTTCCCGGGAAGTATCGTCCACCATTATTTATTCTATATATTTCTATAGACGATCCTCTTTGGGATACTTTTATTACGAGGGTGAATTTTTTGCAGCGAACTGATGCATCCTATTCTCTGCAGGGTACAGGTGGAGTCCTTGTGGGAATGCTGGAGGATGCATTGCTGGAGTTTGTTGGTGTCCGTGGATATGTGCGCCTGGCAGAGCCACAGAAGGAGCAGTTGGAGCAATTGCCTGCACCGGCAAAGATACTGGATCCGCCTTTTGCTATAGGTGATATCAATCCAGTAGTGTAGAAATTTCATGCTTTAAATAAACTCCAATCCTCTCGACAGCGAGAGGACTGTATAGATTTGATTGAATAAATATCACCTCTTATGACGGCAACAATAATCATTTACACCCCAAACCCATTATATATTAATTGCCCTCATCATATTTTGATGTGTCACATCCTTTTGCTCACCACATTCGAGCATTTCTTTCAAGTGAAACCTTACTTTCTTATTCGTTTGACTTGATCACGCTTTGCAAAGCCATGACATTTTTGGTCAAGTCATTTGAATAGGATTGTTTAGCATAAGTTTGGGGGAAAGCGCTCTCATGCATCATTGCATGTGCATGCAGTTGCATTAGGATTTCATGTCATTCATTTCATCATTTTTCATTCACCTATCGTTGTTTCTCATATTCTTTCATTATGATCACATTAAGGACAATGTGAAGTTTAAGCTTGGGGGAGTGCATTTCCATGCCATTTAGATGCATTTTTTGCATTTTTACTTTATTTTAGGGTTTTTAAAATTTTTCAAAATTTTTGCATCATCTTTTTGAATTTTTCATCTTATTTTCCTTTTATGTGTGTTCATGCATCATGTTGTGTGCTTGTTTTTCTTTTCTTTCCTCTCTTTTATTTTTTCTTATTTATTTATTTTCCTTTCTCTTCTTTTGCTAGATGCGTTCCTTATGATGATATCTCTTATTGCTTAAGTAGCCATCATGATGCTTATTATTCCTTGCCATGCTACTTAGAATATTCCATAGTCTTGCTATTCACATGTGCTTGCAAATCTATTTCTTTTGATGATTCATCTACATGAATGCATGATATTAATTGAAGCTGAATGTATGGATTAGTGTTTAGTATGCTTTTGTTGGAAATGCACCAAGATTCACGCATCATTAGTATATCTGAAGCATCAGTTTTATTGTCTTATTCACCTCCTGTTGCATGCTTGATATGATTGTGCGCTTTACCGCTTGACTTCACTTTTCATTGAGATGATTGAGAATATCCATGCTTACATATTAGTTTTAGTTGAAGTATTATTTTATTGAACTGTTCGTGCACATCTTAGAGTGAACCGAGTGCTACATTATTTCCTTCTCCACAAATATCTGTTATTCTCTACATGTCGCTTGAGTTCACCTCCTAAAGCTACTTATATCTCATCTATTTCCCAAAAATCCCCACAAAAGAAAAAGTTAGCTCCAAAAGTCCAAAAAGCCAAAAAGGAGCCAAAATCCAAAAAATACAAATCATATAGCTCCTACAAAAATCCAAAAAGAAAATTGAGAAACAAGGTCCAAAAGAAAAAAAAATATTTCTCTTTCTCATTATTGGAGCCATAAAATACTTGGGAAAACCAAGGCAAAAATCCCATTTTCCACTATTATATTCCTTTGGATGCGACGCCTCAAGCTAAGCTTGGGGGGGTGAATTCATTTGACCATATGAGTGAGTATGACATTAGAGTGGAGACGTGCATGAATGAGAATATTCGATAATGATTAGACTTTGCAAAATATATTAGATATGGAGATTTTTCATGATTTGAAATAAATATGTGAATGCCATGACTTTTATTCTATTCTCTATTGCATGCTTGGTGTGTATCTTATATGCTTCATTTATAACTTTTGATTGAAAAGTGCATCGCCAACATTTGTATATTAAATTCTATGAAATGCGTGATGTGGATATGAATTGATTGTATGAATTTAGAGAGTCCCTCTTATTGTTCTTAAAAGCTTGCAAGTACCATGTTTATGAAAGATATGAAATCCTTATAGCATGTGATTTGTATTTTCCAAGTCATCGTGATGTGTAGCTTATGGCTTGAGATCTGAGAGTATAATCTAGCGACCCCTTCCACTTCGTATTCTTTTATTACATTTCCCTTATTTTTCATCTCCCGAGTTCGTCTTTTTACTTATCTTCCTCGAGGACGAGTAAGAGGTAAGCTTGGGGGATTTTGATCGGTCCATATTTTACACCTTTTTTCTGCATATTTGCATGTCATTTCGATCACCCATATCACGCTTTTCACGATTATTTGACGATATTGCGTTACTTTTCACTATTTCTTGTTTTTGTCGGATTTCAGGAAATATGGAGCGATCGGGAGCAAAAATGAGCTTAAAGGATTTGCACCCACTCCGAAGTGTCAACCATGGCTCTTTTGAGGGTTATTCTGCAATGGAAGACGAGTGGAAGAAGAAAGAACGTCGTAGGAGCGACGAGGAAGCGAAAAGATGGAGATTGGGCATTTTCAGCATGCCACTCGGCCGAGTGAAGGAGTCACTCGGCCGAGCATTGAGACCCCGCTCGGCCGGCCAGATCGGACACGCAACAGAGATGTATCAGCGTGCACTCAGCCGAGCATCGCACGCCCACTCGGCCGAGTTCGGAGACTCCGTCCGCCCGAGTGGCACCCAGACGACGGCGAGCCAAAATGTCCAACTCTCTGTAATCCGTCAGTCGACTACAAGCTCCTACTCGGCCAAGTTTCAAAAGCCCCTCGGCCGAGTGACATTTGCCACTCGGCCGAGTGATGCCGAGGACACGAAGCGCCCAGATTTTCAAACATCCTCAAACTCTTTTGAAATCTTCTATCATTCCAGTGAGTAAATTATTTTTCTCATATTTTTTATGGATAGTAGACTTCATGACGATTCCAATGCCGCCAAGAAAGCACAAATCGGAGGTCGGATGAAATCTGGGGAATTTCTGCAAGTCGATGTTGCAGTGCTGGAATTTGCATGTCAGTGTCACTCGGCCGAGTGACATTTCCACTCGGCCGAGTGACCAGTTTTTGACAGTTTTTGACAGTTTTGACAGAGTGCTGTTTTTGGAGTTTCTGCAAGAAAGCTCACTCGACCGAGTGAGATTTCCACTCGACCGAGTCGTAACTGGCGCAAATTTCTGGGCACGTGCAGATTCAGTTTTGGGCCCGAATTTCAGGGGCTTTTTAGGCAGTTTTGCTAGGGTTTTTTGGGGCTATTTAAGAGGGTTTGTAGCCGTCATTGAGGGGGGTTCCCAACATGTTTTCTTAGGGATTCTTTTGGCGGTTAGGACATGCCCTAGGCCCCCTCTTGGATCTAAAAGCTTGTATTTTGGATTGAAGATCTTCATCAAGCTAAGTATTTTGTTCTTATTGTTTGAATCTTTGTTTTTCTATCTTTTTGTATGCAAGCAATGATTTTTATTGATTCGCATATCGTTATTGCTATGCTAGAGTAGATTTGTTGTTCTAGGGCATGTGGATGAACCCTACGGATCTAATTTCAGATTTGTGATGAATGGATTTCTAAATTGCTTGAATTGCCAGGAGGTTAGGTTGTGATCGATTTATTACGGATAGCTAGGGATTTCCATCGATTGGGGTTTGCAAGAGATTGGATTCTAATCGATGGGAAGGCCTAGATATTCGATTTAGGTTTACAATTGGGTTTCTCTAGATTTGGTTTGCAAGAGATTGGACCAAAGCTAGGATTTTTAATTGTAAATCTATACACATATTCGTTTGCAAGAGATTGGACGAATACGAACTATCACAACCTAGATCGTAACTCGAGTTTGCACGAGAGTGGGCTCGAGGGGCGATTGAATGATGATGTAGATCCTAATGCTAGTGGCTTAGGCTAGGGTTTGCAAGATATTGGGCCCTAATCTAGGTTGCTATAGACCGAAAATAGCGCGAGAGCGTGAGCTTGGTTCTATATTCAGTTACGACTAGCTCATCTCAACGCAAGTCTAGTAATATTGAGATTCACTATTCACAATGATGCATGACGATCCGTTGTGGGGATTTCCTAGCCCTAGACAATTTTATTATATTGTATTTGAATTGATATTTGACCGATTTCTCTATCTCCGACACCGACATCCATCACCATTGCCATTACATCATACCATAGCCATCTCCACCAATAAAACATTCGTAGTCAAACCAACCTAGGATAGATTGGAGCCAACACCACCTCCTCGTGTTCGATACCCGCTCGCCACTTTGCCGTGCGCTTACGGTAAAACTACAATCGTTCTCCGGGTGTACGCCCGGAAGCGATCAAGTTTTTGGTTTTTTTGGCGCTAGAAGAAGTTTTTGGTAAAGTTTTTGGTGAAAATTTCACTTCTTTGAAACTTTGTTCTCCCGTGCATGTACACGAGATCCACTGCAGACCCCACTGATATATTGTTTGATCCTGAGATCGAGCGTACTTTGCGAAGAATCAGAGCGGAGAGGAGACCCGATACGGAAGGGATGTTTATGAACGTCCGGGAGACGCCTGAAGAGTTAGCGGCAAGAATGGCGAGGATTATTTCTATTCGAGACAGGCTCCGGCCTAAGACTTCCTCCACTACCTCGTCCATAGCCATGCCGGAGTTGGCGGCCGACAAGAATTTTGAATTGAAGACTGGGCTTGTGGTTCTGATGCAGCAGGATCCATTTCATGGGAACGCCCATGAAAATCCCCACTACGACATCCAGCTCTTCCTATCAAAGTGCGCCACCTTCCAGATGTCGGGCGTTACCCTGTGTAACGCCCCGCTCCCCGTGATACCCGATAAGTACGAATCCGTATCAGGTATTCCCAAAAAGACGGGTGCTACGAAGAAAATACAAAATCACAACACAAGCAAGTCCACTGCGCACTGCTGGGATAGTACATATAGCATTCCAGACAACCCAAAACACAAGAGAACCAACAACTCAAACAATGATCTATATAAATAAAATTGTTCATATACAACTTCCTTATACAAATCCATATACGATATTACCCACATCTCAATAATGTACAAAAACTCACATCTCACCCAAATACAACAACACTCCCAAGTCATCCACACTTCTCACAACCCGCAACTCCAACCAACTGAGTCTAGGGGCCTCCAACTCAAAGAACCAACCTGAAAAGTCAACGGTGGGGCACGTCAACGCGTGACCCAATAGGAATTCCATATCTCAACTAGTACTTACATGAAGTGTGGAAAGGGTGCACGTGAACATGCAGAGTGTATGTCATGGCATAACATTTACTGTAGTAAAGTAAGTAACAACTACACTTATGAACATGTGAAAGCGTGCTCGTGCAACAGGCAAGGTGTACAACAATTATATACAACATAAAAGAAACATCGTAAAAAAACATAAGTAAACAACACATACATTTATCATTGCTACAAGAATAATGAGGATTAACAATTAATTCATTGGTTAGCATTTTGGAACCCGGATAAATCTTAGGACCTTAAGGAGTCGGACTTCACCCAGGGTGGGTGAAAAGTGGTACCCCAACCAGCAACACGGGCACCGGAGGGGGCCTCTCGCAACTCTGTGCCTGAACGGGGCAAGGCACTAGAGAGAGACCTGCTCGGTTTTTCTATGGGACAAACGGAGTAAACCATCAATTACCGTCATGGTGCATCACTGGTACACCAGCGGCCTCTCCAACCCTTTCAACTCGCCCTTCTGGGAGTGATACAGCGGGTGAGAATTCATATCATCTGTCCGCTCCTTAACTCCTTTAATTTACCCGTGTTTCCCCCAAACCCCATGTCACCATCCTTTAAGAGGACTTAGTCATTTTCATGAAACATAACATCTTCCATTTCTTTTCTTTCCACAGTTCATCACATATTTGGGACATGCATCGCCTTGTGCATTCCCTTTCTCATTTCTCATAAAACGTATAACCATGTTCACATCATCATTTTGCATTGCCAAGAACATAAACCACATATCATCATGTAACAGAAATGATTAAGAACATTAATGGCAAGTTTAACCTCAAAAAGAGCTTAAAACAACATTCAAATCTTTCAGCTTGCTGGAAAAACAGAACAGTCAGATTAAGAAGCACATTTCTCCATAATTTTGTATCAAACATGCATATACAATACAAATGAAAGTTGTAGATATAGTTGTGTTGGATTCACATATAAATTTTCATGAAGTTTAGATGAGTATTCTATTTTCTACAGAATTTACACTAAAGTGTACTTGTGCTGGAATTGAAAACAGAAACTACACTAACTTAATGACCAGATTACTACTAATTGCAGGCAGAACTAACAGAAATGAAAAACTACAAAGTTGTAGAGCTTGAAGTTAACTTTCCAACGAGACCAAGAACATACAATTTCATCAAGTATTGAGGGACTGCTCACTGTTTTAGTAAAATGTGTTCAGACTGGGTAAAAACAGGCATGTTGGCAAGATAGAATTTTTAGCTCTAATTACAATCCGAATTAGTAAAAGTGCACAACTTGAAAGTTATAGGTAACAGTCCAATCTTTAGGCCATAAAAGTTTCAGAGCAAACTCAATTCTAGATTAGAAGGACTAAGCAAAACAATCAGCATGTAAATCTGTCCAGATTTGCTCTCCGCACAAAACCACCCAAAACTCAGGATTGCTCACCGCACACAACCATACAAACTCAGGATTACTCACCGCGCACAACCATACAAATCTCAGGATTGCTCACCGCGCACAACCATACAAACTTAGGATTGCTCACCGCGCACAACCATACAAACTTAGGATTGCTCACCGCGCACAACCATACAAATCTCAGGATTGCTAACCGCGCACAACCATACAAACTTAGGATTGCTCACCGCGCACAACCATACAAATCTCAGGATTGCTCACCGCGCACAACCATACAAATCTCAGGATTAACATAAGAAAAGGCAAACCCACAACAACAACCATGAAACTAAGCATGCAACTCTAATACTAGTTGGAGATGGAATCCTACCTTAGAGGTGATGAGAGACAAGGGGGTAGCCCAAATCCCTATGGCTCCTCCTTCTTCAAATCCTTCTCCTTCTCCTCCACAGGCTCCCAGAATGAGCAACATCGCCTAAACAACGACAGGGATGCTACAGGAATGTGCAGAGTGAGGGTGGCGTAGCCCTACGGGTGCTCAGTCCCCCTAATGTCTAAGAGAGAACAACGGGAAGGGATGAATTCGGTCTGATCTTTGGGGAGAGAGTGAGTGAATGAAACCCTTCTTTCTTATTCTTAGAGTAGCCACCTCATCCCCCTAAAATCCTCTAAGCATGCCACCAAGCCTTGGGTTAGGTAAGAATCAAGGATATCTTGACACATCAAAGGGTGAGGTGTCACTTAAGTAAAATTAGGATTTTGTTTTTTAGAAAAAAGTAATTATACACACTTAATACACATGCAATACTTACTCATCAAGACATTAGTATTCTACCCATATATTTCTTTTAATAAAATCATGTCATACAAATTATTTAAAAATAATTTTTAGCTTGACAAAATTAAATAAAATACATAAGGACTCCCAAAAATTTATACGCATATATATACGTCTAAGAATACGTATTAATACACATATGTGAATTTTGGGGTCATTACATCCTACCCACCTTAAAATAAAGTCCGTCCTCGGACTTTCCAACTTAGGACATAGCTAAGGGTGAATAGAGATATATATGGTCAATCTACCCCAAACCTATATATAAACACATTCATATATCAACACTTATATCATTTCACAGTACACGCATTCATGGTTTTGTACAAACATACACACATATATCTATATATAGATATAGACATACGACCTTGTATGTCTCCTAGCATATATCCAAGCACACATATACATGTCATCACTTAAAGTCTCATACAACAATATCAATACACACAATTACTCACCTAATGATATATCTATCCAAACACCGGTGTAAGTGTATCCGCTTACAACCAGGCATGCAACCATATACATCTTCAAGATATATATTTATCAAACACATAACACTAATACACATAGGGCATGCCCACTCATACCTGAGCGGAACACAAAGATTCGCACATGGATCTTCACAATCAGCATGTACACATACACCACATATAACAAACACAGACATCATGCCATATCTATACATCGCCTATAGCTCAATTAACTATGTAGGTCCATAATACACACTCCTTATATGTCACCATATATTAGCATATATACGCATGCACCTCATCTCCTAGTACCCATCCTACATTCACAGATGTATCAGCACACAAGTTTTATCATATCAATATCAATACACATATATAACCATACAAAACTATATTCATCCATATACAGGTGTAAGCGTTCCAGCTTACAGCCATACATATATCATATACTCATCATATATATCAACACATAGAACTAATATTCTTAAGACATAGCCACACATACATGGGTGGAACTCAAAGATCCACACATGCTTCTGCACACTCTACATGTGCATACATCACATATAGTATATAGCCACTACACAATACAACTGTACACTACCTGCACCTCAATCAAGTATATAACCTAATTATACACAACACTCATAAGTCAACCATATATTAACACATATACTTTAAATACAATCACATAGTCATATAATCATTCGTACATATACCATAGTCATATATACATGAGTATATCATCTCAATATACTTGAAAAACCACATTCAACACTTATAGAGCAACAGACATATCAGTACATATACATACACATATAGATATATACACACATGCTTACTCAATCAACACTCTAGTGTCTACCCTCAGGGCTCTATACCTCAAGCTTCTGATATAAGGGCTCTATCTTAAGGCAGAACTTCTACCCACATTAAGACGAACTGCCTCCGGAACACTACATACACTACCCTTATACAGCCGCAGTGCGGAGACCTGCATGGGCCGCCACCTGTAACGCCCCGCTCCCCGTGATACCCGATAAGTACGAATCCGTATCAGGTATTCCCAAAGAGACGGGTGCTACGAAGAAAATACAAAATCACAACACAAGCAAGTCCACTGCGCACTGCTAGGATAGTACATATAGCATTCCAGACAACCAAAAACACAAGAGAACCAACAACTCAAACAATGATCTATATAAATAAAACTGTTCATATACAACTTCCTTATACAAATCCATATACGATATTACCCACATCTCAATAATGTACAAAAACTCACATCTCACCCAAATACAACAACACTCCCAAGTCATCCACACTTCTCACAACCCGCAACTCCAACCAACTGAGTCTAGGGGCCTCCAACTCAAAGAACCAACCTGAAAAGTCAACGGTGGGGCACGTCAACGCGTGACCCAGTAGGAATTCCATATCTCAACTAGTCCTTACATGAAGTGTGGAAAGGGTGCACGTGAATATGCAGAGTGTATGTCATAGCATAACATTTACTGTAGTAAAGTAAGTAACAACTACACTTATGCACATGTGAAAGCGTGCTCGTGCAACAGGCAATGTGTACAACAATTATATACAACATAAAAGAAACATCGTAAAAAAACATAAGTAAACAACACATACATTTATCATTGCTACAAGAATAATGAGGATTAACAATTAATTCATTGGTTAGCATTTTGGAACCCGGATAAATCTTAGGACCTTAAGGAGTCGGACTTCACCCAGGGTGGGTGAAAAGTGGTACCCCAACCAGCAACACGGGCACCGGAGGGGGCCTCTCGCAACTCTGTGCCCGAATGGGGCAAGGCACTAGAGCGAGACCTGCTCGGTTTTTCTATGGGACAAACGGAGTAAACATCAATTACCGTCATGGTGCATCACGGGTACACCAGCGGCCTCTCCAATCCTTTCAACTCGCCCTTCTGGGAGTGATACAGCGGGTGAGAATTCATATCATCTGTCCGCTCCTTAACTCCTTTAATTTACCCGTGTTTCCCCCAAACCCCATGTCACCCTCCTTTAAGAGGACTTAGTCATTTTCATGAAACATAACATCTTCCATTTCTTTTCTTTCCACAGTTCATCACATATTTGGGACATGCATCGCCTTGTGCATTCCCTTTCTCATTTCTCATAAAACGTATAACCATGTTCACATCATCATTTTGCATTGCCAAGAACATAAACCACATATCATCATGTAACAGAAATGATTAAGAACATTAATGGCAAGTTTAACCTCAAAAAGAGCTTAAAACAACATTCAAATCTTTCAGCTTGCTGGAAAAACAAAACAGTCAGATTAAGAAGCACATTTCTCCATAATTTTGTATCAAACATGCATATACAATACAAATGAAAGTTGTAGATATAGTTGTGTTGGATTCACATATAAATTTTCATGAAGTTTAGATGAGTATTCTATTTTCTACAGAATTTACACTAAAGTGTACTTGTGCTGGAATTGAACACAGAAACTACACTAACTTAATGACCAGATTACTACTAATTGCAGGCAGAACTAACAGAAATGAAAAACTACAAAGTTGTAGAGCTTGAAGTTAACTTTCCAACGAGACCAAGAACATACAATTTCATCAAGTATTGAGGGACTGCTCACTGTTTTAGTAAAATGTGTTCAGACTGGGTAAAAACAGGCATGTTGGCAAGATAGAATTTTTAGCTCTAATTACAATCCGAATTAGTAAAAGTGCACAACTTGAAAGTTATAGGTAACAGTCCAATCTTTAGGCCATAAAAGTTTCAGAGCAAACTCAATTCTAGATTAGAAGGACTAAGCAAAACAATCAGCATGTAAATCTGTCCAGATTTGCTCTCCGCACAAAACCACCCAAAACTCAGGATTGCTCACCGCACACAACCATACAAACTCAGGATTGCTCACCGCGCACAACCATACAAATCTCAGGATTGCTCACCGCGCACAACCATACAAACTTAGGATTGCTCACCGCGCACAACCATACAAACTTAGGATTGCTCACCGCGCACAACCATACAAATCTCAGGATTGCTCACCGCGCACAACCATACAAATCTCAGGATTAACATAAGAAAAGGCAAACCCACAACAACAACCATGAAACTAAGCATGCAACTCTAATACTAGTTGGAGATGGAATCCTACCTTAGAGGTGATGAGAGACAAGGGGGTAGCCCAAATCCCTATGGCTCCTCCTTCTTCAAATCCTTCTCCTTCTCCTCCACAGGCTCCCAGAATGAGCAACATCGCCTAAACAACGACAGGGATGCTACAGGAATGTGCAGAGTGAGGGTGGCGTAGCCCTATGGGTGCTCAGTCCCCCTAATGTCTAAGAGAGAACAACGGGAAGGGATGAATTCGGTCTGATCTTTGGGGAGAGAGTGAGTGAATGAAACCCTTCTTTCTTATTCTTAGAGTAGCCACCTCATCCCCCTAAAATCCTCTAAGCATGCCACCAAGCCTTGGGTTAGGTAAGAATCAAGGATATCTTGACACATCAAAGGGTGAGGTGTCACTTAAGTAAAATTAGGATTTTGTTTTTTAGAAAAAAGTAATTATACACACTTAATACACATGCAATACTTACTCATCAAGACATTAGTATTCTACCCATATATTTCTTTTAATAAAATCATGTCATACAAATTATTTAAAAATGATTTTTAGCTTGACAAAATTAAATAAAATACATAAGGACTCCCCAAAATTTATACGCATATATATACGTCTAAGAATACGTATTAATACACGTGTGTGAATTTTGGGGTCATTACACCCTGGATGCCATCAGACTGCGCCTCTTCCCCTTCACATTAAAGGATAAAGCTCTTTATTGGTTGAGGACGCAAGCTGAGGGAGTATTTACCACATGGGATGAGTTGGCAAGCGCGTTCATCGACAAGTTCTATCCGCCTTCCAAGACGGTAAAGATTAGGAGTGCTCTTATGTCCTTCAAGCAAGGACCTCAAGAGACACTCTATGAGGCTTGGAAGTGCTTCAAAGACCTGCAGCATCAGTGCCCCCACCATAGCATTGAAGATTGGGAGCTAGTCCATAGCTTCTACAATGGTCTCCAACCGGGGACCAAGCAGATTATTGATGCCGCGGCAAATGGTGCCATCCTATCGAAGACTCCTGACGAAGCTATGGCCCTAATTGAGGAGATGGCCTCAAACAATCAACAATGGGGCGACGAGCGAGGACACTCTTCGTCCTCCTTGAAGCCATCTAGCATCTATGAGGCAAAGGCCGTAGCGGAGCTTACCAACAAGTTTGATTCTCTCCACAAGGTAGTGGAGAGACTGGAGAAGTATATTACGGAGCCCCAAGGAACCCCTTCCACATCCGCACCAACAAATCAAATGTGTGATTGGCAAGACCAATCCCAAGCTATGTATTTGGGAGGAGAACAAGGAGAGGGATCTTTGGAGCAAGTTCAATACGTCGCGGGGAACCAAGGATATTGGGCCAATCCGGCCACAAAAAACCATCCCGGTTTCTCCTATGCAAACAATGATGGAGCATTGAACCCGCCGCCGCAACTACCTCAACAAGCTCGACCACCACCACAACAACAATATCCACCGAGGGGGCCTCCACAACAAAATTTCCCACCAAAGCAACAAGTTGGACCCTATAGGCCGCCCGGATACAATCAAGGGTGGAGAAATCAAAACCCTCCACAAGCCCAACAACGATCTGAATTTGAGGCTAAGGTGGAGGAGTTTATGGTCGAGCAGAAGAAGATCAATGCTTCCTTGAAAGCGGGCCAAGACTCTCTTACAACTGTCGTTGGACAAATTGCGGAGCAACTTGCGTTGCTTAATAGAAACAGTCAACAGTTGCCGGCACAACCCGAGCAAAACCCACGGGGCACCACCGGGCATATCAACGCCGTGGTAGCAGTTACTATGAGAGGCGGGAAGGATACCACTCCCGTCATGATTCCTACCGAGGAGCCCGTGGTGGAGATTGTAGAGCCAAGCGAGCCGGCCATTGAAGTTGAGAGAGAGAAAGAGCCGCAAAGGGAAGAAAAGTCTAGAGCGGAGCAATTGATTGAAGAGAGGCATTTTATGCCACCGGTCCCATTCCCTCATAGGCTTGCTAGAGCAAAAATGGAGAAACGGCTAGCAAAGTTTCTCGAGTATTTGAGAGGGGTAAGCCTCAACATTCCTTTCCTCGACGCTATCGTGGAAATCCCGACATACGCCAAGTTCCTGAAAGATTTGATTACGGGAAGAAAGAGGAAGGAGAAAATCATGCTCGTCGAGGAGGGCTCTTGGTTCACCAAGAGAGAGAAGGAGCACGCCAAATTCAAAGACCAGGGGAGTTTTCGAATTCCTTGCACCTTGGGCGGCGTCCCTCTACAAAAGGCGTTGGTGGACTTAGGGGCTAGTGTTAGCCTCATGCCTCTCTCTATGTTCCTAAGGCTAAATACCGGCACAAAATTGAAGCCTACCGACATGCGGATACAACTAGCCGATGGTCGGATCACAAGGCCGGTAGGGATCACAGAGGATATCCCGTTACAAGTCCAGGGGGGCATATGTTTGCCATGTGACTTCGTGATCATGGATGTCAAGGAGGAGGGAGACACGTCGCTAATACTTGGACGCATGTTCCTCGCCACCGCCGGTGTCATTGTCGACGTACGTGAAGGAACTCTAACATTGAATGTCGGCAACATCGAGGTGGAGCTTCATATTCCCAAGGCAATGAAACACATGCCTTATCATGAGGAGCTGGACTATATGGACCTCCTTGACGAGGTTATTGAGGAGGCGATCCTCCATTCAATCGGCGCTTTATTCAAAGAAGATTTTGAGGAAGGGCCGGACTTAGGCCAAGAAGAAAAGATGGAGCATTCCCCCGATTTTCCACCGAAGTTGATGAAGGCGACACTGATGTCGCAAGGATTCGAGAGCTCTGCAAGCTCTCAAAATTGAAGTCTCCAAGGAAAGCCCCACCGATACGGAAATCGGTGTCGCCGGTGAAGCAGAGGCCCGGAGCAAGCACTAGCTTGGGGGAGCCACCCCCCAACACTACCCGAGGCAAAGGAGCACTGAGGAAGAACGCCCCGCCACATCATCCAATTTTAAGCGGTCTTCCCAATAAATTTGACGGGTGCATCTCATATGCACCCAATATCCCGCATTGAATTGAAAATCAAAGGGGGTCAAGCTCAAGACCTTAAACGAGCGCTTGTCGGGAGGAAACCCGACGGTTATCGCTTTATTTTTACTTTTCTTTTGTTTTTGTTTTAGAAATTATTAGTGTTTTGAGTCGTGTGCCCAAAAATTTCGTGATAACGGGTCCTATTTTTCTTTGACAGGAGAGGAGAAAGGGATATCTATCATTAGGAGGATGAACAAGGCGACGAGGAGAGATCCATGAATGCGCTCGATGCTTAGGAGGAAGATGAAATCGACTGGAGGAAGAAAAACAGAGTTTAGAGCCCAAACGAAGCCAAACAGCAGAAAACAGGGTTCACTCGGCCGAGTATACTAGTCACTCGGCCGAGCACATAAGTTCGTCTGCCCGAGCGGCTCACGAACGAGGGAAGTCTGCTGTACCCAACTCTCTGTTTCTTTTCTTGATTTCAGTATAATCGCTACTCGGCCGAGTATATATATTCACTCCGCCGAGTAAAATTGATACGCTCCTAGGGCGAGTCTTGCCGAGTAGCTTGAGCCAATCGGCCGAATGGACTTACTCCACTCAGCCGAGGGTGGCAAGGCCACTCGGCCGAATCGTAAGCGGGGAGGAAACTTTCAAAATATTTCCGTTGCGTTCGCTCGGCCGAGTGACTTAGTCACTCGGCCGAGTTGTAACTTTTTCTATAAAAGGGGGAGCGGGACGGCACGAATTTCGAAACGATTAAAACACGAAAACGCCCGACCCTTCGTCTCCCCAGCGACCGATCCTCCCTCACTCGCCCGACCACGCGCCCCGACGCCGGCGCTCGGCCACCCACCACCGGCCGAGCCTCCTCCGCCTCCGCCTGAGTCGCCGCCGGTGACCACCTCACCGGTCGAGCTCCGGTAGCTTTATTTCACCTATTTTCTCCTCTCTCTCGTATTTTTCGACGATCCATGTGTTTAACGAGCCCCAAAACCAAATCAACTTCATTATCTCTCTATCATACCCCTAACCCCCCATACATTTTGAATATTACTCGCTGATATCTTCGTTTGATGTGCAGGATATATTGGGGAGCTTAGGGGAGCCCAAGGGAGCTTCCGGGGATCGTTTTGGGCTACGTGGAGGCGTCGTCTTCGCACGCTTTCATTACTTTTCTCTCGCGGCGTGTCACAGTATACTCTTTCCTTTATTTTACGTACGCCGCATTTTTCACGTTTTTGGTGAGCACCCGGGGCCCACATGCCGCCCCGAACACGGCCACGCACCCGGAGAGCTTCCGCCAAGCGGAAGCGGTCGGATGAGCCCGGCCCCTCCCACGAGGTGGAAGACTCTCCTCTGCCTACACCACCACACCCCGTTCACCCCGCACAGCCTGCAGACCCCGCACACCCCGCACAGCCTGCAGAGCCCATTCACCCTGCACAGCCACTCCCTGCCGTCCCACAGCCACCACCATCGGCTCCACTTATCGGGCCGCTGTGGATTACGTTCCGGGAAGACGCACACCGCGTCGTTTTCGAGCGCATTTCCCAGCGCTCGATCGTACCCTCCAGGTTCGCATACCTTGCAGACCTAGGACGCCTGGGGGGTACTTGAGGGGATGCTCACGTTGTATGACAACGTGGGTTGGCGAGATTTCTTCCAGGTGTCAGCGGACACATTCGTCCGTCTGACACTTGAGGTGCTTAGTTCTATCGCCCGGACCGACGAGGGATGCTCGTTTAGGTTCATGGACCAAGAGTGCCAGGTCACTCTCAGTATGATGAGAGCTTTCTTTTCGTGGCCCGATGTCCCCGGGGCCGACCGTGGTTACGCCCCCACTCACATTCCCCCGCCTTCCTTCGATGCCGGTGCTTTCTGGGCCCAGATCACGGGTCTACCTGCTGCCTTCGACCCTAGTAGGGCCAAGGCCTCGGCCATCGTCCACCCTTGCCTCCGCATAGCTCAGCGACTTATGGCGACTACCTTTTTGGCGAGATATGAGCCTGGGACGATGTCCACACCGGAGCTTTATATGCTCTACGTGATGACGCGCCCTAGAGCTCTATCTAGGGAGGGTGACGAGTTGGTCCCCGCCGTCGTGATTGATATCGCGAGCTGGTTTTTGGATCGCATCATCGTATCGATGGGTGCTCGCTCACCGATATGTTGCGACGGTCTGATTACCTTGCTCGCCCTGATGACCGGCGAGGACCTTCCAGCCGACCTGCGACGAGCCCCGGGCCCCACTTCACTGTCCATAGATGTCATGGCCCGGATGAAGATGCTTCGTCCGCATGGTCAGCGGCACTGGGTTTGGTTGCACGGTCCATTCGGTGCGGATTACATGCTCCTTCCGAGCCCAGCTCAGACTCAGATAGCACCAGCACAGGTGGACTGGCTTCCGACGATGGATCTCCTGATCCTCGCCGCCTACGTGCTTGAGGCAGAGGAGGCTGAGCAGGCTGAGCAGGCCCACGCTACACACGCTGTACCCGCTGGCCCCGCTGCTCCTGCTGACCCCGTGGCCCCTCAGCAGCCCGATATTTCTGCTGCTCCCGACACCTCTGTCCACTCTTCTGCCGGTGTCGGGAGTACCCTCGCTGAGCCCACCTCCACTACCTCCACTACCTCCACGCCCACCTCCACTCCCACCACAGCTGGCCCTCTGTCCGTTGAGCCCGTTTCCTCTGCCCTACCCGAGCGCCCACCGACTATAGTTGAGAGCGGAGAGCCCTCTTTTGCTGCCGTCGTGGAGACCGTGGTTTCCACCTCTGTCTCCACCGCAGCCGTTTTTTCTGAGAGTGTCGTGGCGTCTGTCCACACGTCTGTGTCACCGACCTCTCTAGCCGCCTCGTTGTCACTTTTATACTCCACTTCCGTTGCTGCTGCCTCCACTTCTTACCAGCCTGCGCCCCAGCCACACACTGAGGCTAGGCCCACACTTGCGAGCACATCACCTTTCCTCCACCTGCCTGCTGAGCCCATCACCTACGCCACCCGCGTCCGCCAGCCCCGTCCTGCACAGCACAGACAAGTGCGTCCCTCTGCACCACCTCCCCCCGACACTATACTTCAGAGCATTCGTGCTCTCGAGGGGGCAGTGAATGGCCTCAGAGGTGACCTTAGGACCCTGTCCTCCACCGTCACCGATATGGCTCGCCGCTTCGACCTACTTCTGGGCATTCACTATTGCCTCACCCAGGTTCTCGAGCGGCTTCCTCGCGTACCCACACCCACCCAGCAGGTACCCACCCCCACTCCCACACACACCCAGCCTGCTTCCACACCCACACCCACACCCACACCCACTCAGCAGCCTGTTCCCCAGCCACCACCACCACCTCCTCCTCCTCCGCCTCAGGACGGAGACGGCACAGCCCCACCCTCTTAGGCACCCTTGATGCCATTGATCCTTTTTGCCGTCGTGCTGCCCATCTCTGCTGGGTCCTGTTGATTTTTGCCCACCACCCCCTCCCCTCACTGTTTTTGGGTACACATTTTGTTCATATCTTTATATATCATTTTTGGGAGAGAGGGAGAGTTTTTGCTGACACACTTTTATATCTGTTTCACTCCTGTATCTGCATGCATCATGTCCGCATCATATTTTTCATTTCGTTATTTTTATTTTCCTTTTTTCCTCATGCATGCATCCTCACCAACCCCTCACTTTTCACGTCTCTCGGTGTGCCACACTTCGCACATTGAGGACACTGTGCCCTTTAGCTTGGGGGAGTGAGTTCTCACGTTCTTTTCGATTTACCACCTTTATTTTTAGTTTTTTCACGCCATTTCCCGTTTTCGCACTCACTTTCATCACTTTTTCCTTTTTTTACCATGCATCACGTTTTTCTTATTTTCTTTGTGTGCTGCATTGTAAATAGCTTTATTTCCCTTCTTTATCTTTATCTTTATTTCTTTTTCATCTCATGCTAAAGATGACTTTTCTGTGATGATGATGACGTGGAGTTAGCTTTCTCTATATGCATGCTATATTTGTCATGTCTTAGATTTTATTTCTGATATCATATACTGTGATTTGCCTTGCATTTAGAGATAGTAACCACACTTTTTCCGCATGAAATGGATGAAATTTTATTATTAGCTGAGTCTGAATATTCATATGTATGCTATCGCAGAAAACACACCAAGATTCACGCATTGAATGCTTATATCTGGAGTACCGTTTTCTTTTCCTAAATCACTTCTATATGCATGATTTGTACATTTCACTTCAGGATGATTGAATGATGTTAGCTATGATAAATCTGGATTAGTTTAGCTTTTTTGTGATCGAAACCGAGTAGATTAAATTACTCTGCTGAAGTTGTCGTGCACGTCCTATAGAGTGAACTGAGAGACATATTTATTTCTTTCTTCACATATCTTGAACATCAATTCTCTATTTTAAAATCATTGGTGAATCCCCCCTTAGCGATTCTAATATATGGCATTTCCCCCGCTATTAATTCATAGCTCCAAACTTCCCAAAACCAAAAAGAAAAAGAAAAATTCTTGTATATCCTTATTTCTCTTTGATTTGGGATCATTGTGTATATATGCTATTGAAAAAAAAAAGGAAAGAAAAAGAGAAAAAAAGAAAAGAAAAAGAAAAGAAAAAAGAAAAGAACCTCAATAAACGATCATATCTCATGTTCTCTCTTTCTTCCCTCTTTTTGTTTTTTATTTTTTACTTTTGGAGCTTCATAAAAATGGGGATGTAAATATTGTTTTTTGTGCCACCACGCTTATAGATAAGCTTGGGGAGGGACTCCAATGATGTGAGAGAGTGTGACTACTTGACCGTGCACGACAACCTAGGCTAAGTAATATTCTATACTCGGTGAGATCGTTTTAGCTTCACGAAATCCAGAAATCTATGCCTAGCACTCATTTCATGACATCCACACTTTTTTATTCTTTCTATTCTATTGCGTGATATTCTTATACTCATCTTAGAAAGCGTTCAATTGAAAAGTGTGTTATCTGTGATGTTGTATACCGCTTTAAATGGTTCAGACGATGTTAATTTTAGAATTATTCCGTTTTTCATGCTATATCAGTATTCTTGGGTTTTCTATTTCTATTTGCACCATTATACTATGATATCGAAATAAAATTCTTTGACATGTGTTTTACATTCGGTGCATGCTATATGAGTAAGCAAAACCCACGTCCTGAGAAAAATGATCTAGCAGCTTCCCTCTTCGCTTTCTTCTTTCTTCTTCGTTTTTCGTTTTTCGTTTTTTTTCGTCGTTTTCGTTTTCCGAATCCACCGGGCTCGCCTTTTACTTATCTTCCTCGAGGACGAGTAAGAGGTAAGCTTGGGGGATTTTGATCACTCCGTGTTTTACACCTTTTTTTCCGCATGATTGCATGCCATTTAGATCGCTCAAATCACGCTTTTCACGATTTATCGACAATATTGCGATACTTTTCACGATTTGTTGTTTTTGTCGTATTTTAGGAGATTTGGAGCGATTTGGAGTGATCCCGAGATACACCTACTCCAGAGTGTCACCGATGACTTCCCCGAGGGGTATTTTGCTATTGGAGAGGAGCGGAAGAAGAAAGAACGTCGTAGGAGCGACGAGGAGGCAAAAACAATCAGAATGGGCATTTTTGGTGTCTCACTCGGCCGAGTGAAGGAGTCACTCGGCCGACCAGCGAGACACCGCTCGGCCGACCAGATCGGACACGCTTCATGTGTGCACTCGCCCGAGCATCAGAAGCCACATCGGCCGAGTGACGAAACCCCGTCCGCCCGAGTGGCACTCAGACGACACCCATCAAAAAGAGCCAACTTACTTTTTTTCGTCTGCCTGAGCTTCAGAAGACCCACTCGGCCGAGTGGAAATTGCCGACCGCCTGAGTGAATAGAAGCCATCGGCCGAGTGACGACAACTCACTCGGCCGAGCGATGCCCGAAGTGAAGACCCCCAAGACCCCAGACTTACTGGAAATTCTCAGGGTTTGTCACTCGTCCGAGCGACTTTTGTCACTCGGCCGAGTGAGCCGCGCTGCCTGTAGCGTAAATTGCGATTTTCAGGCTGCGTAGGGGCATTTTGGTCACAGTTTTTTGGACGATTTTAGGGGGTATTTAACCCCAGTTTTTAACCTAGGTTAGAGAGCTTTTCCCTTTGCTTTTTGCAGCTTTTTAGATTAAACTTTTTAGCTTTTGATTCTTGCTATTGGAGAGGAGAGAAAAGTTTATTTTTGTTGGATGCTTGGAGAACTCTATTGGTTTGTCTCCCTCTTCATTAAAAATCTTATTTTTATTGCTTATTTGAATATTGTGATGAATTCTATTGTTATTTCAATTGATTATTTTTGCATTTGTGATATGAATTATGAGTAGTCCTAACGTCTTGGGGCGTGGGGATGAACCCTACGAGCCCAATTTCTGATTTGTGATGATTTGGTAGAAATATTGCTAGAATTGCTATTAGGGTTAGTTTGGGATCGATTTACTACGGATAGCTAGGTGTTCATATCGATTGAGATTTGCAAGAGATTGGATCCCAACTCGATAGGAAACCCTAGAAATCCGAATTGGGTTGAAATTGAGTTTCCGTAGTATCGGTTTGCAAGAGATTGGACCGATACTAGGGTTCTCGGTCGCAATTCCATACCGATACCCGTTTGCAAGAGATTGGACGGGTAGGAACTATCCCAACCTAGGTCGTGGCCCGAGTTTGCACGAGAGTGGGCTCGGGGCGCGATTGAACGATGATGTTGATCCTAATGCTAGCTTGCCTAGGTTAGGGTTTACAAGAGATTGGACCCAAACCCAGGATAGCTATAGACCGGCAACAGCGCGAGAGCGTGAGCTAGGTTTTACATTCAGTTGCAACTAGTTCATCCAAAATTCTACCCTAGCAATCGTGATACCAATGAATCACATTGACGAAATACGGTGAGTAGCGGGGATTCCCCATTCCCTAGGCGTCTTTATTCGATTTTATATCTCCATACTTTGTCTGACGATTGTGACAGGATCGCCAAAAGGCAAATTCCCCCTTTTCTGTTCCTATAGCCAGGTTGTCTGGAGAAGGCACTGGCATTCGTCCTCCTTGTGTTCGATAACCCGCTCGCCGCTACACCGTGCGCTTGCGGTAAAACTACATGGTCGCCCTTTTTGGGTTACATTCAGGAGCGATCACAAGGCATTCATGGCCTTAGCATTGTTTACCTCCGCGGCAACCTCCGCGGCAGTCCACTTCGCGAAATCTTCTTCGGCGGGCTCGACATACTCCGTCATCGTGGCTCTCCAAAGTGAAGCGCTCCAGAGGAAGGTTTCCATCCGGCATTTCTAGTACCCATAGTTGGTACCGTTAAAGTGAGGAGGCATGACAGAGGATTGTCCTTCCATAACTGAAGAAGATCCTTGACGATCCTTGAAGACGTTGTAGTCGTTGTTTGTCATAGCTTTGAACTCTGGCTCTGATACCAATTGTTGTGCCCTGTGAAGCTACTGCACATGTACTAGAGAGGGGGTGAATAGTACTTTAAAATAATCAAGAGTGTTATTCCTAATTATTGTGCAAACATACAAACAACAATGAGAAATAGACTACAAACAACAAGAATAGACAAACGCAAACAAAGCATGTAACGGGTTCGGATCCACCCAAGTCTCCCCGACTTGTTCCCGGTGATCCTACGTCCCAACCACCCGGATCCCCTCCAGATACTTGAGTTAGAAACCACTAACCCAAGATTTAGCACTATGAAATTCTTGTGAAAAACCTTCACAAGACCAAATCATACACAATATAAATGTGACTCCCACAACCCGGGATCACACAATTCTTGAGGAAGAAGCAAGCACCAAACCCTAGCTCCACCAAGATGGATAGCAATAGATGGCTAGGGAGGAGTTGGTGACTTGGATTCAAAGCCTTTGGCTTGAATGGCTCACAATGGAGAGAATCTCTCTTGAGGAATTTTGCTCAAAGAGTGAAGGAGAGATTCTAGTGAGGAAGAGAGAGCTTAGAAATAGCTTGAGAAAAATACTCTCTTAGGTCTGAAATAACTTGGATAATGGACCTATAACCTTGCCTCAAACGAATCAGGTTTGTATTTATAGAGGCAAGAAAAATCGTGCTCAAAAGATTCCCAACGGTCATATTTCTGAAGCAGTTAGTCGGTCTAAGAAGGATCACTGACCGACTAGATTGGCATCTAGTCGGTCGGTGATTCTTCATGAACCAACTAACAGGCTTACAGCCAAACGAGAAAGTTCCAGGCAATATGAATTAGTCGGTCTAAGAAGACTTGCTAACTGACTAGTTTCACAACTAGTCGGTCGGTGAGTGTTCTTGAACCGACTAACAGATGAAATAGGAAAGGCTGAATTCAAGTTGAACTAGTCAGTCTGAGAACAAGTTCCAACCGACTAGTTTCACAACTAGTCGGTCGACGATTGTACTTAGACCAACTAACTCGAAACAGTAGCTCAGGCTGAAATGAGGCAATGATAACTAGTCGGTCAGAGAAGGATTCCTAACCGACTAGATCATCATCTAGTCGGTCGGTGAACCTTCTTTGACCGACTAATTGATCAACAGGGAAAGAGCTGAAATAAGTAAGGACATCTAGTCGGTTCAAGAGGAATTGCCGACCGACTAGATCGTCTTCTAGTCAGTTGGTTCTTCTACTTGAACCAACTAAGATGCACTAGAAGCTGAGGGAAGAAGCGATAGGCTTCGGGAAAGTTTCTAATGGCTTCTATTAAAATCCTAGCTCTAAGATATGAGCGAAATGAAGGTTATAATGTAAGTCCTACTCAAGGCTTAACATTCTATTCTATGAAGCTAGAAGACATTAAATAATACATGACGAACCGTCTTCAAAGCTTCAATATTCATTCTTCTTGACTTCAATATTGCTCCTTGAGCTTCAACAAAGCTTCAGGCACACTATCACACTTATTGAGAAGTCTTGAGACGTCGCTTATAATGTACGTATTCTTTTGGCGACGATCTCCATAACTGTGCTCATAAACAGTTAGTACATGATATTTATGTTTGCTCATCATCCAAAACCAAATCCGGGGAATCAATACTCAACAGCTCTCACACAGAAAGCTAGGGTTTGAAGGAAATAACAAAGTAAAACAAATACTCTTACATATGCCTTGAGATGAACTTACTCAAAAATGAATGCAAGGCATGGAAGAGGATCTCCAAGTGATAAGATTTGCTTGAGAGCACTTGGATGATTTTTTGAGCTTGACTTCAATGCATGAAGAGGAATACTAGCTCTAAGAGGGAAATGAGAGAGTTTGAGAGTGGCTTAATTAAAATCTAATGATTTTCAATAGCATCAAGAAGCTCTAAAGAACTCAGTCCTCTCATATATATAGGAACCCTATATGATCTCTCAAACCCCAAGAAAACAGCAAAAAACAAAAAGCTGCAACGGCTAGTTTCTGAGCAGAAACGTCACTGACAGTCGACTGATGAACAAATGACAATCGACTGTCCAACAGCTAAAAAATATCCAACGACTATAATCAGAGCCTTAACAGTCGACTGATGAAGTCAATACAGTCGACTGTAAACAAGACATGCGCCTATAAAACCTTCAAGAGGCGACTGCTGCAGGGGATGGAATAAAACAGAGAGTTGCACTCTTTCTCCCAATATGCATACAGGCGACTGAAGAACAAATGACAGTCGACTATAAAATAGACAGGCGACTGTAAATCCTCCATCAGTCGACTGCTGCAGGAGATGGAGAAAACAGAGAGATGCAATATTCGCACTTACGCCTTTCAGACGACTGTTGACCATATCACAGGTGACTATAAATATACAAGCGACTGTAAATTAATCATCAGTCGAATGATGCAAAAAGCTCAAGTAGAGTCAATAGAAATGATGACTTGAGCAGTGCATCACAGTCGACTGTAGAAGGCCCGACAGGCGACTGGAATCACCCAGTCGACTGTAAAACCTTCAGCAGGCGACTGTAGGAGAGCCAGAGACTCCAAATGAGTCTTTGGAAAAGATGATCCTATTGGGTTGAATTCTATGATAATCCTAAGGCTCACTAAGATGGTTAGATGCATATGCATGAATGAATAGACCATCTATCAAGGCATTACATTAAACCTAGACTCAAACAAGAGAGAAAGCAATAAAGGAAATATTACATGGATTACAATGCTTTCCTTAGAGTCTATGGCTTCAGTCTTGATGCCTTGATGCTCCCCATCATCTCCAAGCTTTGGCACCCCTTGAGTCCAAGATTTGGTCCTACTCCACTTGATGTCCATCTTTACACCAAGTGTTTAGTCTCCAATAATGATATCCTATGAAAAGTAACTAAGAGACTAAAACAAGAGAGTCATTAGCAAAAATATAATGTTGTGATCATCATCAAAATAACATTGGTATGAAACACCAATACTCAACAATTATTTCTATATCTCAGAATGAGATAGCAGTTGGTTGGAGGATTGTTTGTTATAGGTTATTGTTGGTTCAATATAAAGAAGCTAGGGCCTTAGGGATCACCGCTAGGACCGTTAGAGGTCAATGTTAGACTAGGATTCTTACGTTGCATTGGATTTATGGGGATGGTCTCTCAGCTTGTACCACTTTCGTCGATTAGAGCTTCGAGTACTTCAGTGGCTCTCATTGACACAATGGTGGTAGCCGTCAATGGAGTGATATAGTTCATCGGTGGATCCCCTCAAGGCACGAGCCAGGCATGGTCACGATCCTTGGTTGGACCTACTAACTCCCTAATTAAATCCTAAGGATACCACTTAAGCTAATCAATTCCACCCACCGTGGGCATGATCTCAGTACGAGCTTTCCTAGGGATTTGGCTGGATCAACCAAAATACTCTCCATTTATTCCCAACACAACCTAAAAATTCAGATCTACATCTTTTTCCTAGGGTCTTAGGGCTAACCCATCTGCCCTAGAGAAGATTACTCACACATGGCAATATCATATCATGCACCACAAGAGTTGGGGGTGGGAGAATGCCCTTAGGTTAGACGACCTATCATGAGTCCCATGAATCCAACAATTGGTTAATTCAACCCAATTCTAATCTCAATTCAATGGCGGGGATACCTAGGTCCTAGATGTTTTATCCTTGATATTTTCTCGTAATATTAATCACAGCCTCCTATCAATCGTGCATCTTTTAAACTTAGAGAGAAATTAGTATTCAACGGCTGTCTCCCAGAGGACGACCCGTTAGTGCTACAACCTCATCGTGCGCTTGCAGTATAAATATAAAACGATCAGGATAAGTTTTTGCGCTTGAGGTATAAATATAAGGCTTACATTGAAGGAATTGATCGACTACCTCACGTCATATGAGAACCTCCTCCAACAAAGAAAAGACAAGGAGGAAGCTAAGAAGAAGAAGAGCGTAGCCCTCAAAGCTACATCGAAAATGAAGAAGTCCGAAGATGAGATCGAAGAACAACTAGCTCTCATTTCCGAGGGTTTCAAGAAAATTCTCAAAGCACGTAAGTCTTAAAACTCAAAATATTGATTAACTAACGACCATATTTGTTTTGGATGGAACATGCCAAGGAATTAAAGAGATCTTGCCCACTTGCAAAAAGAAAGGGAAAGGACAAGAAGGAGTTTTAAAAGCCGAAGGGAAACGCTTTTGCCGTTTGAGATATGAGTCTCGGGAAAACGAATGTATCTTCTTCTTCTTCTTCTTCTTCTTCTTCTCCACCATCATCATCTAAAGAAGACAAAGAAGAAAGGAAATATATATATATGTGTTTCATGGCTAAAGATGACAAAGAGAAACTATTATGACTAACACTCTAATGATAGTGCTTCTGGTGATGATGAGTGTGATTGTGAGGAAGATTATTCATGCTTTATACTAAGTATGAGGGTAAATTAAGAGAAATTCTTATCCTTAAAAAAGAATAAAGAATATAATACTATTTATTCTAATCTTGATTTAGAAAAGATTATGGAAGAAAATGTAAAATTGGCTAGCAAGAATAAGAAATTGGATGAATTAAATAGGAAGCTTAGTTTAGAATGTAAAGACCTAAATGATATGTTTAGTGACTTAGAAAGCTCCTTGACCGCCATTATGGACAAACATAATGATTTATATAGGAATGTTGCTAGATTCAATAAAGGTAAAACAAAGTTAGACGATTTAATTTTTGATCACAAATACCCTCTAGTAGCAAGCATGTCCTAGGATATAAGACCAATCAAAATGCTAATCATACTCATCATCCTAGGGTTCATAAAATCACATATGGATTCATTAAAGTTTGGATAACCAAGAGGGGGACCATCCACATAAAGGATGAATATGTTTATGGGTTTACGAACAATGTTCATTATAGTAATAATTATATATTTTCATATGATAGGAAATCTACACCTAATTGGGGTTGGTTCCTTAATTTTTGATCACTAACCACATTGACTCAAAAGAAATGATTACCAAAATTTCATGATTTTCAAGTACTCAAGTATACTTAAAGAATTGCTTGCTTGCCTCCAAAAGAAAATTTGCATATTTGCAGGGGGAGGATAAAAAATTAATAATCTCATTTGTAGGGGGGGAGCTAAAGCTTTTGCTTAAAACTTTGCATGATTATTCTTCATGCACTTTCCTGTAAGATATCGAGTCACACTTATTTTTTAGAATCATGCGTATATTTAGGGGGAAAGTATTGCATGTAGAGGAATTTTTTTAAAATGTCATTTATGTTTCAAAAAGAAGAGGGAGATCATTATTGAATATCTTTTTATTGATAACAAAGGGGGAGAGATATTAGATGTCATGCATAATTACATATGTTTGCACATGTCATGTGGTATATTTGATTATTATTATGTATGAATTGTTTGTCATCCGCAAAAAAGGGAGAGAATGTTGAGATATTGAGTCTCACCCCGTGTGGTTTTGATGTAAACAAATGTGCATCTAACATCTTTGAGTACAGAAGCTTAAGGAAGTCAAATATAGCACTCAAGGGGATTTATGATAAGAAACCAAGGCCATGGAACATATTGATGCTAGACAAAGGCTTGAAGAATGAAGAATGCATCAATGGACATCAATGTATTTATTTCATTTTGATGTATTTTATTTATTTTATCTTTGCTTGTTAAAGTCTTACTACAAGCTCACACACACATAGGATCACTTTACAAATGGTTTAAAAATGTTTTAAAATATTTTAAAACATAATATCCTATGTATCAGACTAGTAGCCGACTACTGCTAACATAAGAGTCGACTACTTTTATGGGGGTTTCTCGGTACCCAGAAGTAGTCAACTAGATTTTTTGGTAGTCGACTACAATAGTCTGAGTATTTGACTACTAGTATAACTGTAGTCTACTACCAACATCTTCAACGAAAATAAAACACAGTTTCGTGATGTACAGAAAGTAATTTTTTCCATCCGTTGGAGGGGTGTTTTTGGAATAGGTTTCAACATTTTTCACCTCTATTTAAGCTACATTTATTGAGGTTTTTGAGCACCAATTAATGAGCAAAAATTAAGTTTTAAAAGCTTTCTCAAAAACCATAAAGCTCTCTTTTCTTTAGCTCATGTTTTGAAGATTCTAAATTTCTTTAGCCATTTTTCTTGATCTCCCAGAGATTTAATTTCTTCATCTTTGGAGATCAACACTTTAGCCATCATACACTCAACAAGCTTCAAAGTAAGGCTATATGAAAAGTGTAAGTTTCATTCAAAGGAGTGAGTAAAAATCCATGAAGTGTTGAGGTGGCGAGTGCTTTAATTCTTGGGAAGAATTGTTGTAAGTAAGAACTCTTGGGAAGAGGCATTTTTATTATTTGGAAAATAGTGGATTGAGCCGAGTGGGACTCGGGTGGCTGGAGTAGGATACGGGAACCAAGTGGGACTTAGGTATCCGAACTAGGGTATACTCGTGTTTGCGTTTGCTTCCAGTTTTCTATGATTATAGTTATTGTTTATCTCTTGCATGTTTTAATCCGCTGCATACTCTTATTATTTGAGATAATTGTTGATGAAGTTAAATTTGGATAACACAATTTGTTAACTTAGATAGATTAGCTTGATGATTTTTATACACTAATCACCCCCCTCTGGTCTCTACTTGCCATCATCCTCAGGTATTAGGAGGAGATCCCAACAACTTGGCCCCTCAGCTTGCTATTCATTTGTCTCTTGAGTTGGCTCCTAACTTGGCTCCTAACTTGGCTCCGCAGAATGCTCTTTAGTTGGCTCCTTAGTTGGAACTAAGGATGGATATCAAAGATTTACTTCAAAAGACACACCATCTACATCAGCTGTGTCTTCCTATGCTGAATCACACAAGCTTATAATCTCAAGTTAAGAAGAATACATGTCTTCTAATTTCTACGCATCACATTCATAATCAACATACAAATCCACAATTCTACTCCACTGCATGTTCAAGATTGCGGATGCCTTCTCCTCCTCATCTATTCTCCTGCACCAATTAAAGCTTTTTCTCCATGGTTTGTAGTATACGAAGAAACGTCATTCATGACCTAGGTTCGGGATAAGACTGTGTAAATTCTCCAACTTTAACAAGCCTGCAACACAGTCTCTGAAAACAGTCTCCTCACCACATGCATAATACCCTTTAGCCCTTATTCTCAGCAAGCCCCCATAATGAATCTTCAAAGTTACTTGTGGCTCTGTAAGTACATTAAACACATAACTAAAGATACAAGAATACACAATAAAGCAAGAAATGCATGTTTACACAATAAACTATGTAATGCATATCAACTAATAATTGAACTATCTTAATGACCCTCGCATAATTAATCTACATAATGTCACGCCCCGCTTCCCATTATACTTGGGTTGTCTGCATGTGTTTAAAGTAAAGGAGAAGCTCATTTCTTTCTTTGACTTAAGTACAATAAGCGTTTGTGCATTTAAGCTTGGTAGGTTCTTGCTTGCGAATATCAGAACAATACAGAATATCATCATTATATTTCGACATCCAGATTACATGTACACAAAGGAATTAATGCCTAGCATGGCCATTACAAATAGTTACACAAAGTGAAATAACACATGAATAAAATACAACAACAATATTAGATTTATTGCAGCGCTACGAAAGCACGTCGTTCCTCAGCAGTGCATCTCAACGTCTTGGTACTCCTGGTTAACTAGCCCAGCATCAGGGTATTCTCCTCTGCAAAATCTGTCTCAGAACCTGACGTATTTTTCACACGATAAACAACAAGGAAATATATGTCAGCGAAGGCCGCTCGGCAATTTAAAAAAGTAAGAAAATGGACCCTCGGGAAGATAATACATATATAGTTCACAAAGCTTTGAAGATGAGTGACACAATATGATTTCAATAAGGTGAAGCATGGGCAGCATAAGAGAACATGTGAGCATAGCAACGTGTAGTATACAAAGTAGTGAGCAGGCAAAGTGTAGTGCACAAAGTAGCGAACAAGGCAATGTGTGGTGTGTGTAGTAACATGGCAAAGTGCGGTATGCAAGTAGTGAGCATGAAAGTTGTATATGAGCATTGTAAGAAAAGCTAGCAGATTACACAATTCTCAATAGTATCAGAAGAGGTAAGATAGTGCATCATTCAATCTCCTAATCTAGTGACAAGCCCATTGTCTGAGGCGGAAGAAACTATAATCACACCCAAACCAACAAGAGCTACCCGTGGCTATGTACTCACCGACCCCATCCAGGCGACGATTGAATTTACCGGTGGGGTGAAATCAAGAATTCTGCACTCTACTATAATGGACTACCCCGCCCAAAGTGTCAATGTGTGTTCTGTATAGTTCAATGTATGCCCCAAGGGCCCAATATTCCGTAAATTGCCCCAAGGGCCCAATAGTCTGTATATGCCATGAGGGCCCAATATCACATTTCATTAGTGGTAGTTAATCCGAACAATAATATGACAAACAATAAGAGCATTATGAGGTATTTTTAGCATGGCAGCAATATCTTTCACAGCAACATTACAACACAACAAAACTACTGAAGGTAGACATGATAAGTTTATTATGATGGGATTTCTTTTAAGTCACGAGTGCTTTAGAAAAATCTTACACATGCAATGTTCTCAAAATGGTCCAAATACATGCTCGGCAGTAATTACGCGCAACTTCAAAAATTGACAGTAAATAACATACTTGCCTGAATGGAGCGATTTTGTTGTCCACACAATCGTAAGAGAAGCATGAATATATTTGCATCAATAGTTTTGTGATATCAAGCTAAAAGTGCTCAACCAATAAAATAATATTAAATCTAATTCATATATATACCGTTTATACAATGGCAACGTAATATTGCAATAATCTATCATAACATATATATGTAGATTCACGCATACATTATAACAACTAAGCATATAAGAATATAAGGTAACAGATATATTATTATAGTATAAGTACTTGCATCTGTTATATATATAGTATACCTCATATAAAAACACTTGTTTTATAATATACAACATAGTAATAAAACTCATTGTTTCTGTTGTGTCGCCTCGAGTTGCATGTAGGAGGTGATCGTTGCTGCGACGTGGCGACGAGCTCAAACGATGACAGCAGTGACATTGGGAGGCAGAGAAAATGGCGGCGATGGCGGTGCTGCGTGCGACTTCGAGGGTGGTGTGGCGACCTCCATATGGCGGCTGTGCGCATGGGATAGGACGATAACGAGAAGGGCTGTCAGCGTCTCAACGGGACGGGAGAGAGGTGGAAGGAGATGATGGCAGTGTAACTTGAGGGGAGGAGGAAGAAGATGGGTGAGCTATGGGTTAAGAGGCGAAGATGGTGGTAGGATGGCAATGGAAGAAGGAGGCGGCGACTTCGAAGATCGCCGGAGCTGAGGTTTTTGGAGGTGAGGAGGAGCTTGTGGAGGGGTTTCGAACGAGGAGACGAGGCTTGCTAGGGCGACGACTTGCGGTGAGGTCTACGGATGGAGGAGCGAGGAGCGAGCGAGAGCGGGGTCGTGGTTCGAGTTGAGGGGGAGAGGGGAGTTTTGCAGTGGGGGCTGCCGTGAAGGCTGTGGCATCGGGACACTGAGTGGGGCGGCGTTAGCTGTGGGTGGAGGAGATGGTTGAAGGAGGCTGCGATAAGAGAGATAGGTCGGAGGGTTGAGAGTGGTCGCCAGAGGTTTCTTAGGATGGCTGGGCGGTGTTTTAGGGCTTACAGGCAGTGGCGGTGGTGGGGGATAATAGCAGGCAGAGGAGGTGGTCGACGAGGTGTATGGGCTATCGGAAAGGAATCGGGGTCCGTCGAAGTTGAGGGTGTTGTGGTTTCATAGTGGAGGCTGAGATCTTGGGCGAGGGTGGCGCATTTTCAGGAGAAGCTGGGGGTGCACCGGTGGTCCGACTGCGGAGGCGAATGCAAAAGGAAGGGCTCGGGGTTTTATGAAGAAGGAGGAGCTTATGCATGGGTTTGGGTTGCCGCTACATTGCTACTTGAAGGAAGAGGGACATGATGTCATTGCCAAGGAAAAAAATGTGGGTTGTTGAGAGAACGCAGGTTGATGAGCGAGATTTATTCTCATGTGAGGGATCCGTGTTTTTGATGCATTTCGTTACGATAGTTCCGATTGGATCTAGGGGTGCGGTTTGTTTGAGAAACATGGGTTCGTTGGGATACCTCGCACGAATCGTGCACGTGGAAGGATGTTAGTTATGATTTGCAAAGAGGGAGAGATTTGTTACAGAAGATAGTGGGGAAGGTCGTAGATATGTGATCGGATAATAACCTCTCTGCATGAGTAGGTAATTGAAATTGACTGTTAAGACATTTAAATTTATTTGGATTAGTTTTGAACTGTTAAGATCTTTTCTGTTAAGATTTGATTTAGGAATATAATTCTGATCAACATAGTTAAGATCGAATTGGGGGACTCATTTAGACAAGATATTTAGAGTTAAGATTTGGAGATAGAATAGAATCGGTTTAAGATTCATTAGATAATTGGGTTAAGAGTTGATTAACGAAATTTGATTTGGTTAAGATATAGGTTACGAAAGGATCAGTTTAGTTAAGGTGTTTAGATCGGGATTAGATTTGGAAGATATTAATTTGAAATTTATTCATGCCATATCTAAGATGATCAATTTGGTTATGACATTATGCTTATTAGGATAAGGTTTTGATTCGTTGAGATTCATTAATATAGTGTCTGATTCAGTAATATCGATGTAGTTAAGATTTGATTTGGTGAATCATCTGGTTAGGATAATCAGGTTATACGATCGCGCCCATGCAATCAACATCAAACAAAAGTTATAAAGAAGATACAAATGTGATCGCTAAGTCGTAAGGATCACGAATATGTGGTCCGATCACGCGATCTAGCTATGGAAAATAATAATAAAAATCATAAGACAATTATTCAAATAAATCTACTAATGGGAATACGTATGAAATACGTACGTACAGAAACAAGCGTTACATCCTACTCACCTCATTAAAATTCCGTCGGAATTTCTTAAGTTAAGTAGTGATTGAGGAACTGTCGGATAGATGAAATAGCAATAGTAAAAGCAAAAGATACATCTAAGATGTGATAAAGCAAAGATAAGCACATTTTTGATATGAATCATTAAATGCGATGGTTGGGCAGGGTTCAGACGTCGTCATTCGTCACTGGCTCATCGTCACTAACTTCATCGGCAACCATAGAGTAAGTTTGGTGCCGACTGTGTTCGAGCTTGGCATGTTGGGGAACTTGATGCTAAGAAGCCAGAGGTGGTCCCTGTTGGGTTGATCCTGATGCTAACATCGTCTGGGTCGCTGGATCATGAGTGCGATGAGGGCAGTTCCTTACAATATGGTAAGGTGCCCTGCACACTAAGCACTGGTTCAACATCACACTATAATCCTTCTTAACATGCCCCAATCGGTTATAGTGGAGACACACCAATGTAGGTCTGGAGTTGACATGGGGTTGCAGTCCTTTGAAGTTGGTAGTCTAAGTCGGTCGGAGCTCAATCCGGGTTGACTCCATAGGGTGCTTGCTTCCACCAGTTTGAAGCGCCTTCTTCTGTTGCATAATGAGCTCATGCTTCCTAACAGCATCCAATACTTCTTGATGAGTGGTCGGGTTCGTCGTAGACATTAAAGATTGGATGTCGAGATCCAGGACCTGAAGAAACTGGTACGCACGATCATCGGGATATTCTACTAGATGGAGAGCGAAACGATTAAGCATCAAAAATTCCACTTCGTATTCATCAACAGTCCGATCGCTTTGCTCTAGGTTGACGAAACGTTGCTGGAGCTCTCTCTTTGCGGATCTGGGAAAGTACTGAGCATCGAAGTGCTCTCGGAAGATGGTCCAGTTAATAGGCTAAACCAGATGTGCTCCCCAGTATCCCACCAGTTATGGGCATTACCAATCAGCTGTTTCTTGGCAACTTTTACCCAGCCTTCATGGTCGATGCGGAAAAGACTCAGGTCGTCTTCAGTACTTTGTGTCCATTCTTCAGCTTCCAGTGGGCCTTCCTTTCTAGAGAAACTCTTTGGGTTCAGCTCCCGAAATTACTTGGCTCCAGGTTCCGCTCGAGTAGTTGGTGGTGCAGGTTGTACACCTTGTTGCCCTTGCTGAATAAGTTGTTGTTGAATTTCCATCATCCCTCTCATGACACCCATGATTTCATGGATGTCGAGATTGCCACTTTCGTTGGCTCTGTTTCCGATCCGAGTGTGGGGTCTACCAGCTATGCTGCAAGAAAAACAAGGTAAACATTTGCGTACAAGATTTATTTAGACAGTCTAGTTCATAATGACATCCATATTGTTTCGAGTATTTTGCAGAATGCAAACCCGCATGGGCCACCACTAAAACCTATCACGCCCCGCTTCCCATTATACTTGGGAGCGAGATCGCGAGCGGGTCCACATGTGCTTAAAGCAAAGAAGAAGTACGTTTTTTCTTTCTTCTTTCACTTAAGCACAATAAGCGTCTGTGTATTTAAGCTTGGCAGGTTCTTGCTTGCGAATATCAGAACAATATGGAATATCATCATTATATTTCGACATCCAGATTACATGTACACAAAGGAATTAAGGCCTAGCATGGCTATTTGTCACGCCCCGCTTCCCTAAAATGGAGGCGAGACGTGAAAAGGTCCGCACGAGAGTGGAGCTGTGAAGCCCCAAACCCGATAAGCCTCAATAAAACATAAGCAGGTCCATGTAACCACGAACGGAACAACAATAATAACACAAGGAGAGACAGAAACAAAAGCTCAATCTCATAATTGTCCAACATTAAAATTAAGTTCAACATCCAGAAAAGCCACCGGGCTAAAAGAAAGAGTCTAAAGGCCCAGAACAAGGCCAAACAAGACAAACGTAAACAGAGTATAGGTGCTACGCACCGACAACAAAACAGCGGTCTAAAACAAAAGAGGAAAGCACAACTAAGACACTAGGACTGGTCCCCAGTGTCCACGTACTCCTCGCCAAACGATGACTCGGGCACGGCGTCTGTAAACACCTCGTCCTCAACAACGGACCCAGGCTCGGGATCTAACATGTGTCACCCAAAAGAGTAAAGGGGCACATGTCAGCAAGTCTAAAAGACTTGGGCAAGAAAACTGAAGGTAAGGTAAACTAGCAACCTAGCAGTTATAGTATGATGCATGGCATGGCAAGTATAGTATGGAAGTGACAAGTAAGGGAAGTACAAGTAGCAAGTATGTCACGGATGACAAGTAAAACACGGACAAGTACAAGTCAAGTGGTTCACGTCAAGTGAACAGTCAAGTAAACAAGTTGTGCACAGAGATTCCGCCTGTTGGCTAGAGTGGCTGATCGGGCCAACTCCTAAGCTCAAGTGACCGTTTATCTCTACCCCTCCACGTGTATCGAGCCAGGGAATTACCCCGAACACAGAATGCTCGCTTCTGGAACACGAGCCAGGAAGTGTATCTAACAAGTATGGCGTAGGGTTATGCCTGCAACGCAGGTGCCTAGCCGGTAAACAAGTAGGTCGGGCATTGACTATCCACCAACTCACGTAGCCCGCTTCTGGAACACGGGCCAGGAAACACAAGTATTGTAGCGTGTGCTACGAATGCGACATACAACATGGATAGCATGGATGACAATTTATTCGCGTACCGTTAATCAAAATTAAACATGACATGGTAGTTATGCAACATGGTAAACGACGGTCCTAGCTTCGTTGTCAAGCTAGTTCCGGGATTTGCGCCTAGGCGAGTATCATTTCGTCGCCTAGTCTCTTTTACGCCTACAACAAGCAAATGGCCTAAAACATGGCCTAAACCCTAAGTGGCAAGTTTCACTTGCCTAGCACCGAGGATGACGATCAACGAGGGTTCGTCCCACGGACGCTAATCTACGGGGAAGTCGTTGTTATGGGGAAACAAACATCAAAACAACATTCATTTCATTAGGGTTTCACAAAAACATAACGGGTTATGAAAACATTAAGAGATCGATTATTACCGTATCAGAAACGGAAGAATGATGCCGAGCAAGCACGGCAACGGAGGAAACGCTCCGGGGAACCTAGGGTTCAAATCTGGAAAGGATGGGGAAAATCTGGAGAAATGGGTTTTGATGTGGATTTTGGGGATTTGATGGAGATTTAAGGAAGATGAGAGGTAGAATGTGTTAAGGGAGGGTTTGGATGATGGAGGATGTGCTTGGGATGAAGGAATAAGGGTTTGAGGTAGTAGGGGGCTCAATGGGGGAGAAACTAGGGTTTTAGGTCATGAGGAAGAAGAAGAAAACGTTTGGAGTGGTATTTATAGAGTTTGGTGGTGGCTAGGGCAAAACTAGGGTTTCCTGTACTGCTTAGTCGGTCAAAGAACAACTGTTGACCGACTAATTTGGGAACTAGTCGGTCGGTTGAACAACGCAGACCGACTAAGTGTAAACAGTAGCTCCAGTCGAAAACCTGAACTAAGAGTTAGTCGGTCTGAGTACAAAACTTAACCGACTAGTTTGATAACTAGTCGGTCGGAAGATGAACTTAGACCGACTAAGAATGAACAGTAACTAGTGTCAAAATAATTAAAGAGTTAGTCGGTTAAAGAAGCATTGCTGACCGACTAGTTTGCAACCTAGTCGGTCAACCAACGTTCTTAGACCGACTAAGGATAAACAGTAACTCCTGAATAATTTAGAAATCCCACTAGTCGGTCCATGAAGGCTTGCCGACCGACTAAATCGTCATCTAGTCGGTCGGTTCCCCTTCTTACACCGGCTAACGTGCACCAAAAGTTCCGAAATGGAGCGCGAAGCTCCGGGATCGATTCCTAAGACTCCTAGGCTTGATCTATCAATAAGATATGACCGATATGAAGCCTGTCACGAATGACTTACTCCGAAATCGATGATTCTAAAGAAGAAATTAGAAAATCACGATGAAACGATCGAAAAGGAAAGCTACGGAGACGAAAACTCACAAGAGGAGAATATCCACCAAAACACATATATATAATATTATATAAACCCAGATACATGAAAACTAGTCGTTACACTATTACAAACAGTTACACTAAGTGGAATAACACCTGAATAAAATACAACAGCAATATTAGATTTATTACATCGTTGTGGTAGCATGCCGTTCCTCAGCAGTGGATCTCAGTGTCTTGGTACTCCTGGTCAACTAGCCCAGCATCAGGGTATGCTCCTTTGCAAAATCTGTCTCAGAACCTGACGTATATTTCACAAAATAAACAACAAGAAAATATACATCAGCGAGGATCACTTGGCAAGTTAAAAAGTTGAAAATGGACCCTCGGTAAGATAGTATATATATAGTTCGCAAAGCTTTGAAGATAAGTGACACAAAATGATTTCAATAAGGTGAAGCATGGGCAGCATAAGAGAACATGTGAGCTTATCAACATGTAGTGTAGAAAGTAGTGAGCAGGCAAAGTATAGTGCGAAAGTAGTGAACACGGCAAGGTGTGGTGTATGTAGTAAACATGGCAAAGTGTGGTATGCACGTAGTGAGCATGGCAGTTGTATATGAGCATGGTAGGAAAAGCTAGCAGATTACACAAGTCTCAATAGTATCAGCAAAGGTAAGATAGTGCATCATTCAATCTCCTAATCTTGTGACCAGCCCATTGTCTGAGGGCGGAAGAAACTACAATTACCCCCAAACCAATGGGAGCTACCCATGGCGCTGTACTCATTGACCCCATCCGAGCGACGGTCGAATTTACCGGTGGGGGTGAAATCCAAATTTCTGCACTCTACTACAATGGACTATGTAATGCCCTGCTAAGCTACTGCACAAGTACTAGTGGGGGGTGAATAGTACTTTAAAATAATTAAGAGGCTAATTCCTAATTACCTTGCAAACTCTACCAATTAATGCGGAAATGCGGAATAGTAAATAATCGACAACAAATAAGACAAACGCAAACAAGCGATATTACTGGGTTCGGATCCACCCAAGTCTCTCCGACTTGTTCCCGGTGATCCTACGTCCCAACCACCTGGATCCCCTCCGGATACTTGAGTTAGAAACCCTAACTCAAGACTCCCACTATGAAATACTTGTGAAAACCCTTCACAAGTCAAATCATACACAAAGAAATTTGTGACTCCCACAACCCGGGATCACAACCACACTCACAACCGAGAGTGAACCAATTACAATATGAAAGTAAATGAAATAAAACTTCTTACCGACAAAATACCTATGCCTTGAGTAATGCTTACGAATTAGGGCAAAGATGATTTTGAGGAAGAAGAAGAGGCACCAAACCCTAGCTCCAAGATGTAGATCGGCGATGGAGAGCTAAGAGGTTGATGGTGACCTAGAATCAAGCACTTGGCTTGGAAGGCTCACAATCAATGAATCTCTCTTTTGAAATAAGAGTGAGGAGAGATTCAAGATTGGAAAGAAAGAGCTTTGAATGGGATTGAATGCTTTCTCTTTGATCTCTAAACTTGTCTTAATATCAGCCTTGAGTGCAATGAATGCAGCTCACCAAGTATTTATAAGTTAGAGGAGAGAGAGAGAGAAAAACGTTTCAATTAATGCTCTAACGGCTCTATTCTGAACCCAACTAGTCGGTCAAAGAACAACCACCGACCGACTAGTTCATCAACTAGTCGGTCGGTCAATCAACATAGACCGACTAATGGTAGAACAGCCATGAAGTCGAAGTTTAGACTTAAGGAACTAGTCGGTCAAAGAAGAGTAGCTGACCGACTAGTTTCACAACTAGTCGGTTGGTTACTCAACTGAGACCGACTAAGAGATGAAAAAAGAAGTCTGAGCACAAATAGATTTAGTCGGTCCAAGAACAAATATTGACCGACTAGTTCATTAACTAGTCGGTCGCCAAATGTACATAGACCGACTAACGATAAACAGTAAGTTGGCATGTACAGTAGAAGCTAAACTAGTCGGTCCAAGAAGGAAAGTTGACCGACTAGTTCATCAACTAGTCGATCGATAAATGAACACAGACCGACTAATTATAAACAGTAGCTCAGGCTCAAATTGGCATGAACAGGGAAAGCTCAATTAGTCGGTCTAAGAAGCATCACTGACCGACTAGTTCACAAACTAGTCGGTCGGTGAGTCAACGTAGACCGACTAACTGTAAACAGTAAAGAGCTTGGAATTGACTGACGCAAACTAGTCGGTCCAAGAAGGATTACCGACCGACTAGATCACCATCTAGTCGGTTGGTTCTTCTTCTTGAACCAACTAACATGCACAAGAAGTCGCGAATCGAAGCGTGAAGCTTCGGGAAAGTTTGAATGGACTTCTACTAAGATCCTAGATCTAAGATATGAGCGTTATGAAGATTTAAAACGCAAGACCTACTCAAGGCTTAACATTCTACGGAACGAAGTTAAAAGACTATAAATAAAACTTGACGAACCGTCTTCGAAAGCTTCGATCCGAATCTTCATGACTTCTAAAGTGGTCCAAAAGCTTCAACGAAGCTTTAGGCATTCGATCACGTGCTTTGAGAAGTCTCGAGACGTCGCTTTGGATGTTCATATGAATTTGGCGACGATCTCCATAACTGCGCACACAAAGTGTTAGTTCACGATATATTTATGATTGTTCATCATCCAAAACCAAATCTGGGGAGTCCAATATCCAAAATTCTCCCCCTTTTTGGTGATGACAAACCAACATAAATAATAATAAAAAATAATGATTCAAATGTAATTTACTTACTCCCACTGCATTGATGACACGTTAATTCCAAATTAAACAATAATAATATGCATCAAGCAGACGAGTAAAGTATATAAAATGAGAATCGATTATTGAAATATCGGATTTGAAAATCCATTTATATATCTTAACTCCCCCTGAATCTAACATATCAAATTAGATTCTTGGAAAATGCTTTAAATTATCATTTAGCACATCGTTATTATTATATCTCTCCCCCTTTGGCATTAGCAAAAAGAGCGGGAGGAGATCAACGACAACAACAATGGCTTCATAAAAGCACGGGAGTCGTAGAATACGACCATGGTTCAAATGACACCAAAGGAAAATACGAAATAAATCAAGGCGTGTCAATGATACCATAGTCGAAAAATCGATAAATAAAATCATCAAAACTCAAATCAATTTTACGGATTGAGTTATGGAATATACTCTCCAATATCAACATTCTTGGTTAATTTAGTGCATGGAAAACAATTCTATGTTTCCATAGAGATAATTTCTATTTAACCAAGTTATTATCGTCGAGCGACGATATCAAAACATCAGAGACATATAAAATATATAATGTGCACAACATAATGAGATGTCAACATCGATGTATAAATATAAATAAAGCATGATACAACAAAATCATACATCGTCAACATACATGTAAGCGATCCAACGATCGGGGCACAAAATACATCATATCACAACATATAACATCATCAGAGATATATCAACATACATCCAAAAGTATCAAAAATCATAACCACAAAACCACCCAAAACATCCTAACCCACACACTCTCACTACAAGATATCTCATCTAAAGTGCACATGAGAGGCCTCAAAGAAGCTCAGGAGGCAGTGGTAGGATCTGCAGCAGCAACAGGCTCTGCAGCAGGAGTGGTGGTCACCGGATCAGTAGAAGTGTCCACGGGAGCGACGGTAGTGGTGATCTCAGGCACGGCAGGTGTGGAGATCTCTGGAGCAGCAGCGGTCGTGGCCTCGGGAACACCAGAAGAAGTAACCACCGCAGGTGTGGTGGCAACAGGTGTGCTCTCGGGGTCACCAGCAGACGAAGCAGCAGCACCAGAGGTGCCCGCAGGGGCATGAGTAGCAACACGAACAAGCTCCTCAAGCTCCTCATTATCCAACTCATCCTCGTTAGAGAAAGACGGAGGGATCTCAATATCAAGGCGACGAGCGATACGACAGAGAATCTCCTCAGAACGAGCCTGACGAGACTCCAAACGTCACACAGAACGAACGAGCTCGGCAAGAGTGGAAGAGGGTGTAGCAGAGGCAGAAGCAGACACTGAAGCAGAGGGGGTCGTCCTCTGAACGTGATGGAGCACCGCAAGAGACTTCTTGACGACCGTCGCGTTCAGGGGAGGACCAAAAGGACGCTCATCATCAGGAGGAAGTGTGACACGGAAGTGGCGAAACACAAGGGTCAACAAGCACGGGAATGGGATATGAGCCGACTTCGTGGACTTGCAGATACACTCGAAAGAATCCATCTTATCGAGTATAATCCGAGCCCAGTTAATCGAGCTCACCATGAAGATGGCATAGATCAACTTCAAGAATGGCTGGGATGGCAAAGAGGAGGAGCCGTACTTAGAAAGCAAGCACGACTTCAGAATCAAGTTCAGGACCCAGGCATGAGGCTTGAAAGACTTCGAGGGGACGCCAATCATGGCGGGTGGAATCTCATGGAAAATCTCAGAAAGGACGATCTGATCGAGGGAGGATATGTCATCGACGGAGATATCTGAAGGAAGGAGACCAGACGAGGAGATACCCAAAACCTCTCCTAAGATTTCTGCCGTGAGGACTATCGGAGTCCCCAAGACAGTCGTCTCAATCAAGCGGGTCCTGTCGTACTGACCCCGGACACTGTTGGCATAGAAGAGTTTCACGAGGCGAGGGTAGGGGCGAGGATTCACCTTCGGGTCATATCGAAGGTAATCGAGAAGACCGGAAGACGACAGAAGATCTGCTAGGCCAAGGAAGTCACTAAACTGAACGAAATGCTCCAGAAGCAGTGGGCAGTGTTCGATACGGTTGTAAGCCGCGAGACACATAGGGTCGTCGCGATACAACGAAATATCGACACCGCCAACTGGCATCGGAGCCTTTCCCTTAGGCTTACGGGTGGAAGTACCGGGTCTAGAGCTAGACTCAGGTTGCCTAGGAGGAGGTGAGGGTTCCATATGGGTCTCGGTCTCGGGTTTATACTCGGTATCGGAATCCGAAGGTGTATGGAAAGAGGAGGGAGACACTGTTTCCTTCGAAGGCTTGGGTTTTGGCTTGGGTTGGGCTCTAGGCTTGGTGATCGTCGTCCTCTTCTTCTTGAGAGGAGGCGAAGACAACGAGGGTTGGGTAGGCTTAGATCGGCGTTTCGGAGGGGTTCACGTAGGTTGATCGGGATCCGTAGGGGATGGCTCTACGGTCATAGGCAAGGGGCTCGAGGGTTGGATCGGAATACGTGTACGAGCCATAAGCGCGGCACGACACGTCGCAATCAAACGAGATAACCCTAGAAAATCGAAACCCTAGCAAACCCTAGGTCGAAATGAAACCCTAGCAAACCCTAGGTCGAAATGAAACCCTAGCCGAGATTCTAACCCTAAGATCTAGAAAATGAACCCTATAGCTAGGAGAGGGAGGAGATATCACCTAGGGTGGAAGATCGACGGACGGCGACGGCGGGGATGGTCGGAAACAGGCCGGACACGACGGAGGAGGGAGGAGGTCGAAGTGAGATCGAGGGGTTTTTGGCTGGAGGAGAGAATTTGATCGACTAGAAATGAGAATAGTCGGTCGGGGGGGAGCTTTAATCGATCGGAATGCGAAAAGACAAGTCAGCCCCCGTCAGAACTAGTCGGTCACAGTTCAAGCACTGACCGACTAGATAACGATCTAGTCGGTCGGTCAATGAGCTTGAACCGACTAGTTGTAAACATTAACTGAAGCCAAATTTCCTAACAAGATTTAGTCGGTCTAAGCTCATTCACTGACCGACTAGAACTGAATCTAGTCGGTCGGCCAATGAACTTGGACCGACTAAGAGAGTCCAAAAATTGAAAAATTGAAATATTCGATTTCTCTCCTAATTTCACTTCGACGAAACATCAAGATACTCTCATTAATCATTACACTACCCCATTAAACATCGAAAATCTGAAATTTGACGTTTATGAACAAATCGAGCGAAAATTCCGAAAATTCAACAAAAATCCAGAAAATTCCAATACATCAAGCATGAGCAAATATAAAGAATTGAATAGCATGCAAGATTATTGAAAAACATATGAATCCTAAATCTCGGATTCACCCATAATCCCCAATTCTCGACATAACCGCACAAAGGAGTCTTCCTTTAGGGGTTTCGTGAAAATATCGACGATTTGCTTCTGGGTTTCAACGTACACTAATATGATGTCCTTTTAGCAAAATGATCATCTAAGAAATGGTGTCGGACATCTATGTGTTTCGAACAGGAATGGTGTACCGGGTTCTTGGAGAGACATATTGCACTTTGGTTGTCCACCATGATAGGGCAAGTATCACAGTTTATACCAAAGTCTTTAAGTGTGTGTCTCATCCAAAGAACTTGAGCATACGCGGCACCGGCGGCAATATATTCCGCCTCGGTGGTTGAAAGTGATACGGAATTCTGCTTCTTGGAAAACCAAGAGACAAGAGAATTTCCTATAAAATGGCAAGTGCCACTAGTACTTTTCCTGTCGGATTTGCATCCCGCATAATCTGCGTTACTATATGAGATTAACTCATATTTGCTAGATTTTGGATAAAGTAATCCAAAACCAAGTGTATAACTTAGATAACGGAAAATACGTTTTACCGCTACTAAGTGTGACTCCTTAGGTTGAGACTGATAACGAGCACATACACATAAGGCAAACATAATATCGGGCCTACTTGCGGTAAGATAAAGTAAACTACCTATCATACCTCGATATAGACGAATGTCTACATCTTTACCACCCGTATCCTTATCAAGATGCGTAGTGGTGCTCATTGGAGTCTTCTTTCCGGAGGCATTCTCCATTCCAAACCGCTTAAGCAACTCCACCGTGTACTTCGTTTGGTGGATGAAGATTGCATCGTCCATTTGGTGAATTTGGAGACCTAAGAAATACTTGAGCTCACCCATGTGGCTCATCTCAAATTGATCCTTCATCACATTAGAAAACTCTTCGTAAAGAGCAAAGTTAGTAGCACCGAAAATGATATCATCAACATATATTTGAACTAAAATTCTATCATTATTCGAATACTTAACAAATAATGTGGAATCAACTTCTCCCATTTTAAAACCTAAATCCAAAAGAAAATTCTTTAAACGGTCATACCAAGCTCGAGGAGCTTGTCTCAAACCGTAAAGTGCTTTCTTAAGTTTAAAAACATGATTTGGAAATTTTTCATTTATAAAACCCGGAGGTTGAGAAACATAAACTTCCTCAGCAACATCTCCATTTAAAAATGCACTTTTTACATCCATTTGAAATAATTTAAAATCCTTATGGCATGCAAAAGACAATAATAATCTAATTGATTCTAATCTAGCTACCGGAGCGAAGGATTCTTCGAAATCAATACCTTCCTCTTGCCGATAGCCTTGAGCTACTAACCGAGCTTTGTTCCGGACGACGACTTGGTTTTCGTCGGTCTTGTTCTTGAAGATCCACTTTGTCCCTATGACGGTGTGGTTCTTCGATGGCAAAGGAACAAGCTCCCAAACTTCATTCCGCTCAAATTGACTGAGTTCCTCCTCCATGGCAAGGATCCAAGCGCTATCTTCGTACGCTTCATTAATATTCTTTGGCTCTATCGAGGAGGCAAAGGCACAATGCGCGAAGTAGTTCACTTGCGATCTTGTCTTGACACTATCATGAATATTGCCAATGACTTGCTCATGAGGATGGTCACGAACGGTATGAAGCCGTTTGGGAATTCCCTGATCACTAGGAACATTCTCAAAAACTTCATTAGTTGGGTTAGTCTCAATAGAATCAATAGAGTTAGAATTACCAATTGAATCACATAAAACATCCCTGGAGTCATCATCATTAGTAATTCTAGTTGGAACAAATCCTTCATTAAATGAGACATGATGTGATTCCTCGATTGTTGAGGTTCGTTTGTTGTATATCCGGTAGGCTTTGCTACGTGAGGAATATCCAACAAAAATCCCCTCATCGGATCTTGGATCGAATTTGTCCAAACTACCATACGTGTTCTTAATAAAACATTTTGCACCAAAAAAATGCTTAACTTGAGGCAACCTACCAAACAACAATTCATAACAAGTTTGTTTAGTGTCGGGCCTCAAAAGTATTCTATTAAACACATAGCAATCGGTATGTACCGCTTCCGCCCAAAATTGATGGCCAAGTTGGCTATCATCGAGCATAGTGCGAGCACATTCCACTAACGTCCTATTCTTTCTCTCAACAACACCATTTTGAGGAGGTGCGCGAGGGAATGAAAAGGTGTGTGTAATACCAACTTCATCACAAGATGTCTCAAAAGACTTATTCTCAAATTCCCCTCCATGATCACTACGAATAGTGACAATGGTGGTTCCAATGAGATTTTGTACTTTCTTAACAAAAATTGTGAAGTTTTCAAAAGCTTCATTTTTATTACACAATGAAAATACCCAAGTAAACCTAGAAAAGTCATCAATGATGACAAGTCCATATCTAGCATTACCTAATGAAGCAACTCTAGTTGGCCCAAATAGATCTAGATGTAATAGCTTTAGTGGCCTCTTAGAAGAAATGCTTTTCTTAGGTTTAAATGAAAATTTTGGAAGCTTGCCTCGTTGACACGAGTCACAAAAGCTTTTCTTTTGAAAGACAAGCTTAGGAAAGCCTCTAATAGAGTTTAACTTGGAGGGCTTAAATAGTGTTCCAAAGTTCACATGACCAAAACGTCGATGCCATAATTGTTGTTCACTTGTGTTGGCAATGAGACATTGTTCATGTGATCTTGGAAGATCTAGGATATATATATCCTTATGGCGTGTGTCGGAAAACAATACATCATTAGTATTCTTATTTAAAATATGGCACATTCCTTTCGCAAAGCTAACTTTGTAACCTTTGTCACAAAGTTGGCTTATTGAAATAAGATTGTGGTTTAATCCTTTAACAAGGTAAACATCACATATTAAAGGTTTAGAAGGATTACCCACTTTTCCAACACCTATGATGGTTCCGCTCTCGATGCCTCCAAAGACGACGCGGTTCCCATTTGCGATGGGCACCACTCCGGAGAGCAATTGAGCGTCACCCGTCATGTGTTTTGAACACCCGCTATCGAGTATCCAAGTGTTCTTGGAGCCAAATTTTTATTTGTTGCTCCTTTTCTTTCTCTTGAGTACCTAAAGATAGAAAATATCGTATCATGGTACCCAAGGTCATTGGGTCCAAAAGATTAGACCTTTGGAAGCCAAGTCCAATTGGACTTAGACTTCCCCACATAATTATCACTATGCACGACATTCGAAAAATAAGCATTCATGTAAACTTGTTTTTCATCCATGCTTGTGTCCTTTGTGCTCCAAATTGTGAATATTTTGGGAGCCCTCATCCTATTGGGTGCATGCATGCGTTGTTGATTTCTACGTGATGCATGACGTGGATAGGCATAAGGAACATGATGAAATGGTGCAGGACGATAATTATTCATATGATGATGTGGGTGAACATATGCATGTGGAGGAACACGTGCATGAGGGTGTCTCATATGGTGTGCACGTGCCCGTGGATGTGGTGCATAAAAATCATCATATGTGTGAGTCGGTGGAGTAGGACGTGTGTTTCTATGTGGCATGGTATTGGTGTACATATAAGCATGAACCTTCTTTGGAGGTCCACCCAAAGTGGGTTTCTTTCCAAAAGAGGGTGTGAACGAGGTGGAAGCACCATTGGTAGATGAACTACCAATAGAGTGTTTGCTACCACTCATTGAGGCATCGGAAGTTGGCTTAACAAAGGTAGTGGCCGACTTGGATGAACTTCCCAACTTATACCCCAAGCCAATGTGGTGATTGGCCGGAGGTAAGACATTTAGGATGTTATCCAAATGGACCTTACCCTTATTGAATTCATTGATTCGGCCTAATGTGTTCTCATATTTCTCGGTGAGAGAACGCATAGAAGCATCCAAAGTGGATACTTGCGATGTGAGCACATAAACATGAGATTTGAGATTTTCATTCTCAATACTCAAAGTCAAGTTTTGAGAGGTCAAATCCGATATCTTGTGTTCTTCCGGATCCTCAATGCTAACATGTTCAAGTTGAGTCTTGAGATTTACAATCTCCTTCTTCAACTCTTCAACAACGGTGTCGTTGTTGGTGATGATAGTTTTAGGCGAGGTTTGGATGCTAGCTAAATCATCTTTTACTTTAGTATATCTATTTACTAACTTAGTGTATTTAGACCATAATTGCTCATTAGCATTTCTAAGGTCATCCAGGGTTACCTCATCGCCTTCGTTGTCGCTATCATCGGAAGATGAGTCTTTATCTTGCTCCTCACGTGCCATGAAGCACATGTGCGCTTGCTCCACTTGCTCATCGTCCGACTCTCCACTTGAGGAATCATTGGAGTCGGTGAAAGTCCCTACAAGCCCCTTTTTGTACCCCTTTTTGTACTTCTTGGACTTGTCGAACTTCGGCGCCTTCCACTTCTTTTTTTGCTTGTTTAGAGGACACTCCGCTTTCATGTGTCCTGGCTTGTTGAATTTGAAGCACAAAGGAGAGGAGGAGTTAGATGAATTGAACTTCGATTTGTTTTTGAAGTTACCTTTTCGGAAGAACCGGTTGAACTTCTTGGCCATGAGTGCCATAGACTCCAAGTCCAACTCGTCTTCCGAGTCTTCATCATCGGTTGATGTGGATGTGGATGGAGCGGCCTTGAAAGCAATAGCCTTCTTCTTTGGCTCATCTTGCTTTAGGTAGGACTTCATCTTCTCTTGCAACTTCAACTTGCTATCTTTGCGTACCTCGTATGACATTAAGGTACCCATTAGTTGAACAACAGTATAAGTTTTCATGTCATTACCTTCCTCGATGGCGAATGTCTGTTTCTCCCAACAAGAAGGAAGTCCATCGATAATCTTCGAGACTTTCTCCTTTTGGGTGTAGGTTTTACCGAGAGCCTCCAACTCGTTTGTGATGTCGACGAAACGAGCGTAGTACTCCTTCATCTTCTCACCCTGTAGCATATGAAATAACTCGTAATCTTTATTAACTACAACGAGTTTAGAGTCTCTTACCCTACTTGTCCCTTCATGCAATATGAGGAGGGAGTTCCATATTTGATATGCACTCTTACATGTGCATATCTTGTTGAAATCCTCGGGCTCCAAAGCATATTGCAAGGCGTTCATTGCCTTGGCATTCCTTACCTCCGCGGCGACCTCCGCGGGAGTCCACTTCTCGAAATCTTCTTCGGCGGGCTCGACGTACTCATTCATCATGGCCCTCCACAATGACGCACTCCGGAGGAAAGTTTCCATCCGGCATTTCTAGTACCCGTAGTTGGTACCGTTGAAGAATGGAGGCCTCGTCGAGGAATGTCCTTCCATCACCAAAGACGCTCCTTCACGGTTCCTGAAGGTGCTGTAATCTGAAGGTGGACGAACGGCTTTGTTGTCGTTGGCAGACATAGCTAAAGACTTGGCTCTTATACCAAATGTAATGCCCTGCTAAGCTACTGCACAAGTACTAGAGGGGGGGTGAATAGTACTTTAAAATAATTAAGAGGCTAATTCCTAATTACCTTGCAAACTCTACCAATTAATGCGGAAATGCGGAATAGTAAATAATCGACAACAAATAAGACAAACACAAACAAGCGATATTACTGGGTTCGGATCCACCCAAGTCTCCCCGACTTGTTCCCGGTGATCCTACGTCCCAACCACCCGGATCCCCTCCGGATACTTGAGTTAGAAACCCTAACTCAAGACTTCCACGATGAAATACTTGTGAAAAACCTTCACAAGTCAAATCATACACAAAGAAATTTGTGACTCCCACAACCCGGGATCACAACCACACTCACAACCGAGAGTGAACCGATTACAATATGAAAGTAAATGAAATAAAACTTCTTACCGACAAAATACATATGCCTTGAGTAATGCTTACGAATTAGGGCAAAGATGATTTTGAGGAAGAAGAAGAGGCACCAAACCCTAGCTCCAAGATGTAGATCGGCGATGGAGAGCTAAGAGGTTGATGGTGACCTAGAATCAAGCACTTGGCTTGGAAGGCTCACAATCAATGAATCTCTCTTTTGAAATAAGAGTGAGGAGAGATTCAAGATTGGAAAGAAAGAGCTTTGAATGGGATTGAATGCTTTCTCTTTGATCTCTAAACTTGTCTTAATATCAGTCTTGAGTGCAATGAATGCAGCTCACCAAGTATTTATAAGTTAGAGGGGAGAGAGAGAGAGAGAGAGAGAGAGAGAGAGAGAGAGAGAGAGAGAGAGAAAACGTTACAATTAATGCTCCAACGGCTCTATTCTGAACCCAACTAGTCGGTCAAAGAACAACCACCGACCGACTAGTTCATCAACTAGTCGGTCGGTCAATCAACATAGACCGACTAATGGTAGAACAACCATGAAGTCGAAGTTCAGACTTAAGGAACTAGTCGATCAAAGAAGAGTAGCTGACTGACTAGTTTCACAACTAGTCGATCGGTTACTCAACTGAGACCGACTAAGAGATGAAACAAGAAGTCTGAGCACAAATAGATTTAGTCGGTCCAAGAACAAATGTTGACCGACTAGTTCATCAACTAGTCGGTCGCCAAATGTACATAGACCGACTAACGATAAACAGTAAGTTGGCATGTACAGTAGAAGCTAAACTAGTCGGTCCAAGAAGGAAAGTTGACCGACTAGTTCATCAACTAGTCGGTCGATAAATGAACACAGACCGACTAATTATAAACAGTAGCTCAGGCTCAAATTGGCATGAACAGGGAAAGCTCAACTAGGTGGTCTAAGAAGCATCACTGACCGACTAGTTCACAAACTAGTCGGTCGGTGAGTCAACGTAGACCGACTAACTGTAAACAGTAAAGAGCTTGGAATTGACTGACGCAAACTAGTCGGTCCAAGAAGGTGTAACGGTTACTTTCCGACCGCACGTATTTTAGCGTGTATGGTTGTTTCGCGTCCAAAATTTTTCGTATTTGATTTGACTATTGTTCTCTGTAGCTCAGACGCGTGACCGGACCCCATTTCCACAATCCTCTCGGAGGCGCGATCACCCCGATACCTTGTTTGAAACTTTCGGACACCCGGGGACCAACCTGCATTAACACATTAGTAATTATTAAATCTCCTTTATAATTTTTAAAATGAATATGGATTCTGTACGTTTTGTTTTTTTTATCAAGAGAATTATAAGTGCTAGTGTTTCAACCATTAACCTAATAATCAAGGCATTGTTTATTATTAAAAGTCATGTACGTTTCCTTATCTTTTTCAAAACTCAAATTTATTAACAACCAAACAAATAATCCTTAGACCTCTTGCTGTACAACCCACATACCAACTTCAAAACATCTAAACTTATATACACTACCCCCCATGAGACACAGCAACCCTACCTCTATTTTAATATAAAACCATAGGCTTATAAAACCCTAGGTCTTTACTTTTTCCTCAACGGGCAAATGCAGCCGCCTCTGTCTCCTTCACGCAAACGCCAGCGCCACACGTTTTGCTCACTGCAGAGCTCCTCCGACGCGACCCCCGACTGCCGACGATCCCCGGGAGCCCCGTCGCCGTCGACATTCACAAGACCACCTCCTTCGCGCCTAACCCCTCTCTCGCTTCCCTCCGCGGAAGTGATCCCTGTTATACAAAAAGCCTTCGGGTGTTTCGGATGCTTCCCTCCGCGGAAGTGATCCCTGTTACCAAAAAGCCTACGGGCGTTTCGGATGCTTCCCTCCGCGGAAGTGATCCCTGTTACCAAAAAGCCTACGGGCGTTTCAGGTGCTTCCCTTGCGGAAGTGATCTCTGTGTTACGAAAAAGCCTACGGGCGTTTCAGGTGCTTCCCTTGCGGAAGTGATCTCTGTGTTACGAAAAAGCCTACGGGCATTTCAGGTGCTTTCCTTGCGAAAGTGATCTCCGTGCTTCCTGTCCTGAGTTCTGGGGGTTTGGGGTAGGGTTGAGCGTGCGCACGGTGAGAGGGTCTGATCCTCCTCGAACCGTAAGGCGTGAACCCTTCGTGTCGTGTCGTGTCGTGCCGTGTCGTGTCGTGTCCTACCTGTCTTGTCTGTCTTCGTCTTGTCCTGACACCTTTAGGTTAGTCCCGTAGTCGGTAGCACACGCTACGACTACTGCCTGTTACGTTTTACTTTCCTGCTACGTTACTTCTCTTGTACTTGTTGTAACCCCAGCATGCTAATCAACCAGTAAAACATTGTCCAAAAGTTGATACACTTGCAGTAAAGTCTAACCCTTCTTGTAGACTTTACCTGACGTACAGTTCCTTTTTCTTGGGTGCTGTACGTCAGGTGCTCAGCGAGAGTTCGTGGACGAGGCAGACTCACTGGAGTACGAGGAGCCGAGGACGTTGATCCAGAGTTCGTGCCTGACGAGGACCAGACCTAGCGGTCATTTTTAGTCATCACTTTCAGAGGTTGCTACTTTTCGGTTTGTCTTTAAACTTTTGTTGCCATGCTTAGGCTTCTTTTAGACTTTGTACCGGTTGGATACTATTTCTCCATATAAATTAATGCCATTTCCTTTCTGTACTTTTGTTGTTCCTAAACTTTATAAATGCAAGAACCTGAAACTTTTAAAATGGTAACTCCAGACGCTTATTGGGCCCGAGCTTCTAAAGCTCTGGCCTAAGCGGGCCTCGTCACGCTTCGCCTCCGTCCATTTTGGGAAGCGGGGCGTGACAGGTTTTAGTGGTGGCCCATGCAGGTCTAACCTTGATTCTCTTAGGAACCTTCTCATTAGATCCTAGTTACAGCCTAGCTCATTAGGGAATTTTAGTGTCGAGCTCTCCTGATCTCTAGACGACTCGATGATTAGAACCCTTGAACTCTAGCATCTCTCTGATCATTTCACTTTTATGTTATCAACCCTAGAGTGCCATCGTAGCTCTTCACGATTCATATCTTACACGTATTTTTCATGAGATCATTTTCATTCTCTCGATCCACGTGATCGGTTCCTGACGATTATCATCGATCCTTCGAATCCCTTCCTTGACCAATCCTGCTTCCTCTAAAAGTATTTTTTTTTGAAATTCCTATTAAGTTTTTCGCTCAGCTTAACTTCCTTGGAAACCCCTATACTACATATTTAAAATTTCTTGTTTTTTTCGGTTGAATTAAAATTCTTTTATTGACTTGAAACCTTTCTTGGTCGTAAATTCTTAGGTTACTATCTCGTACTCGCTTTCGAATCATTATCTTTCGAATTTCGGTTTTAAAACTTGTTACTATTTTGAAAATTCAATATTATTCTTTTTATAAAAAAAAATTTCTAACCACTTAACGTGCATATTTTTTTTAAAAAAAATATTTCCTAAACTAGAAGGAACTCCAATTATTTTATTATTATTATTATATCAGTTCTATGTTCTTCGTGACCACATTTCAAAATCTTTGTGAAAACTTATTTTCATTTGCAAAACAATCGTTTCTCACCCTACCTTATCTCCTTCATCCAACTCCTTCTCCACATTGTAATAATTTTACATCTGCTCATTTTTTTAATAAATATAAAGTATACGATATTATATTTTACACGTAAATCTCCTTCATCTATCTAGTTATTCTGAGAAATATTTTGTCTCATCCAACCAACTATCTCCTTACCCCGTCTTATTTGAACTCGTTCTTTCCGATCTTATTTCGTTTCGCTCTTGATCTAGTTTTCTTTTCTTTCTATTATCTAGACATTAATCCTTGTAACTGTTCATGCTATCTCTAGTTTGGTAGTAGGCCCTTTTAGTAGGTGATGTCGTCGTAGTGCATGAGTATAGGTAGAGTGTGTAGACCTTTATGAGTGTGTCATCATTAGGATCCTGATGATTGCCCTTGTGTCTTGAGTGTGTGCTCAGTGTTAACCATGATATGATTGAAGTTGTTTGAATGACGGTATTCATACGTATATGAATAGGGTCATAGCAGGCAATTTCCTTAAACGTAGTTTTTCGCGATTATAGAATAGCTTAACTTTGACTGAATGTGATGGTATCAAAACTTTGTTTTCTTTTAAACCGAATCTTTAAAGTTTTGAGACTAGCTCACGAGATCACCAATCACATATCCTCCCTCATCCTTGCCACAACTCTACACGTTTTCCCAAATATTTTAAAATGTGTCTTGGTCTTGAGTTTCCCTTTCCCTTCTCTTCTTTCTCCCTTAGAAATTCTGTGTTTATGGTTGTTATGTTATTGGGACTAGCTATTATCGTTATAGGATTTTGGTTGCGGGTAGACTCAGGGAGAGATGAGTTTTATCATAGCAGTGATTAATTGATTTTGAAACACAAGGATGTTAGATTTAAGATTTCTTTGGAAGAAAAGAATGAGCTGTCCAAGACTTATTTATAATACCGATATGTGACAGACTCAATGGAGAATTCTGGTCAGATGAAAGTATATGTGAGAAGATGATAACTTATCAGACTTGAGGCTTAGACGAGTAGTAGATAGGAGTAGCTGCAGAGTATAGTATGAGTTAGGGTGATCATGAGAATGAGTAAAGCATTGCAAGCATCAAGACTTGGTTGTCGAGTCGACGTGAGAAGGCTTTGAGAATGATGCGACGCGTTAAGATAAATGAATTGTTAGGTAGTCGGGCTTAATTTTGGTTGGGATTAGGATGAGATGTGATTCTGATAGTTCGATTATTTGGCGGATAAATTTATGGGAAGATATGACAAGGAACGTATTGAGGACACGACGATTGTTGATTTGTGAAGGTGTTATAAGATAGACAAAGCTTTCGTCTTGGATTGGTGATCGACTAGAACGTCATTATAGCGACTGATTAATATTGGGAAGAGATGGAGAAAATTTAAAGATGTTATTGAGCGATGATGTTTAGTGGAGAGGTATGGTATGAGAAGATGATTATTATTCTTTTATGAGAACTTGGAGTTGGAAATTTCAACAGCAATGATGTGTCTATGGTTAAGTCTTAGGATGTGAGATTAGTCGTGGCATTATTCAGGGAAAAGAAGGGTTATGAAGGATTAATTAAAGAACATTGGTTGAAGTTATAAAATTAGCGATCTATATGTGTAGATATGGGAGTTTTGGGTATAAGGTTATATAAACGTTATTATTGTTAGTATAAGTGATTCCGAGGGCGGAATCATTTCTAAGGTGGGTAGAATGTAACGGTCACTTTCCGACCGCACGTATTTTAGCGTGTATGGTTGTTTCGCGTCCAAAATTTTTCGTATTTGATTTGACTATTGTTCTCTGTAGCTCAGACACGTGACCGAACCCTGTTTCCACGATCCTCTCGGAGGCGCGATCACCCCGATACCTTGTTTGAAACTTTCGGACACCCGGGGACCAACCTGCATTAACACATTAGTAATTATTAAATCTCCTTTATAATTTTGAAAATGAATATGGATTCTGTACGTTTTGTTTTTTTATCAAGAGAATTATAAGTGCTAGTGTTTCAACCATTAACCTAATAATCAAGGCATTGTTTATTATTAAAAGTCATGTGCGTTTCCTTATCTTTTTCAAAACTCAAATTTATTAACAACCAAACAAATAATCCTTAGACCTCTTGCTGTACAACCCACATACCAACTTCAAAACATCTAAACTTATATACACTACCCCCCATGAGACACAGCAACCCTACCTCTATTTTAATATAAAACCATAGGCTTATAAAACCCTAGGTCTTTACTTTTTCCTCAACGGGCAAATGCAGCCGCCTCTGTCTCCTTCACGCAAACGCCAGCGCCACACGTTTTGCTCACCGCAGAGCTCCTCCGACGCGACCCCCGACTGTCGACGATCCCCGGGAGCCCCGTCGCCGTCGACATTCCCAAGACCACCTCCTTCGTGCCTAACCCCTCTCTCGCTTCCCTCCGCGGAAGTGATCCCTGTTATACAAAAAGCCTTCGGGCGTTTCGGATGCTTCCCTCCGCGGAAGTGATCTCTGTTACCAAAAAGCCTACGGGCGTTTCGGATGCTTCCCTCCGTGGAAGTGATCCCTATTACCAAAAAGCCTACGGGCGTTTCAGGTGCTTCCCTTGCGGAAGTGATCTCTGTGTTACGAAAAAGCCTACGGGCGTTTCAGGTGCTTCCCTTGCGGAAGTGATCTCTGTGTTACGAAAAAGCCTACGGGCGTTTCAGGTGCTTTCCTTGCGAAAGTGATCTCCGTGCTTCCTGTCCTGAGTTCTGGGGTTTTGGGGTAGGGTTGAGCGTGCGCACGGTGAGAGGGTCTGATCCCCCTCGAACCGTAAGGCGTGAACCCTTCGTGTCGTGTCGTGTCGTGCCGTGTCGTGTCGTGTCCTACCTGTCTTGTCTGTCTTTGTCTTGTCCTGACACCTTTAGGTTAGTCCCGTAGTCGGTAGCACACGCTACGACTACTGTCTGCTACGTTTTACTTTCCTGCTACGTTACTTCTCTTGTACTTGTTGTAACCCCAGCATGCTAATCAACCAGTAAAACATTGCCAAAAGTTGATACACTTGCAGTAAAGTCTAACCCTTCTTGTAGACTTTACCTGACGTACAGTTCCTTTTTCTTGGGTGCTGTACGTCAGGTGCTCAGCGAGAGTTCGTGGACGAGGCAGACTCACTGGAGTACGAGGAGCCGAGGACGTTGATCCAGAGTTCGTGCCTGACGAGGACCAGACCTAGCGGTCATTTTTAGTCGTCACTTTCAGAGGTTGCTACTTTTCGGTTTGTCTTTAAACTTTTGTTGCCATGCTTAGGCTTCTTTTAGACTTTGTACCGGTTGGATACTATTTCTCCATATAAATGAATGCCATTTCCTTTCTGTACTTTTTTTGTTCCTAAACTTTATAAATGCAAGAACCTGAAACTTTTAAAATGGTACCTCCAAACGCTTATTGGGCCCGAGCTTCTAAAGCTCTGGCCTAAGCGGGCCTCGTCACGCTTCGCCTCCGTCCATTTTGGGAAGCGGGGCGTGACAGAAGGATTGCCGACCATCTAGATCACCATCTAGTCGGTTGGTTCTTCTTCTTGAACCAACTAACATGCACAAGAAGTCACAAATCGAAGCGTGAAGCTTTGGGAAAGTTTGAATGGACTTCTACTAAGATCCTAGATCTAAGATATGAGCGTTATGAAGATTTAAAACGTAAGACCTACTCAAGGCTTAACATTCTACGGAACGAAGTTAAAAGACTATAAATAAAACTTGACGAACCGTCTTCGAAAGCTTCGATCCGAATCTTCATGACGTCTAAAGTGGTCTAAAAGCTTCAACGAAGACTTAGGCATTCAATCACATGCTTTGAGAAGTCTCAAGACGTCGCTTTGGATGTTCATATGAATTTGGCGACGATCTCCATAACTGCGCACACAAAGTGTTAGTTCACGATATATTTATGTTTGTTCATCATCCAAAACCAAATCTGGGGAGTCCAATATCCAACAGACTACCCCACCCACAGTGTCATTATGTGTTCTATATAGTTCAATGTATGCCCCAAAGGGCCCAATATTCCGTAACTTGTCCCAAGGGCCAAATATTCCGTAAATTGCCCCAAGGACCCAATAGTCCGTATATGCCCCCGAGGGCCCAATATCACATTTCATTAGGGGTAGTTAATCCGAACAATAGTACGAAAAACAATAAGAGTATCATGATGTATTTTTAGCATGGCAGCAATATCTTTCGCAGATGTAAGGTCCCTGGATATGAGGAAAACACTAGAAGTGGGTTGAATAGTGTTTATGCAATTTAAAAAGAAAGTTACACCAAATTAAATTCCTAATCAACAAATAATGCAGAATAAGAGTAACCCCTAAAATGAAACAATGCAAAGGCAAGGATGTTTCAAGGGTTCGGATTACCCAAGTCACTTCCCGACTTGTTCCCGGTAATCCTACGTCCCTTCCACCCAGTAACCACCGGATACTCAAGTTAGAACCCTAACTTGAGGTTTCCCTAAAAACAAACCCACTTGTAGCAATCCTACAAGTGAAATCGAAATACACTCGATTGACCTTGACTCCCATAACTTGGGAGCAAGCAAACCACTCTCACAAACCGAGAGTAAATCAAATAACAAAAGTTATGAAATATGAAATTAAGCAACACTTACAATCACTTATGCCTTGAAGTAGAACTTGAAAGAGAAGTGTGTTGTGTGTTGAAAGACTCTCTTGGAAGATAGGAAATCTCTTTCTCTTGACTGCACCAAATGCCTAGAAGATTTCTCTTTGGTTCTAGGTTGGAGAGCAAGAGATGAAAGATAGGTATTCTATGGCTTTTGGATTTTGAGAGCTTTGATCTTGAACAAATGAAAGCTTGAATGTTTTAGCAAGAGATGATCAAAAAGTCAACCTATCAATGGAAGAGTAGAGGCTTCTTTTATAGGTTTCTCAAACCCTACAAGCTGAATCACCAAAAAACCCTTTGAAATCCGTAAAGAAAAACCCAACGGATAGAATCTACGCCCGCGACAGTCGACTGTTGACAACTCACAGTCGACTGCTGCACAGTGACAAAGGGTAGGTGAGAATTCATAACGGTAATTTACCACGTGGACAATCGACTGATGAGGTGGAGACAGTCGACTGTTAAACCAATAGGCGATTGTAAATCCTACTATAGGCGATTGGCCGTAAGCTGGGTAAGTTGAGGAAATCTGAGAAAAGTCTGGGAATACAGGACAAGCGACTGATGAAGAGAAAACAGTCGACTGTAAATCCAACATGCGACTGTAATTCCTTCTACAGGCGATTGTTACAACCCCTGACATTTTCCAGAGATTTGATTCTGCAGAGAGGCTCATAGATAGACGACTATTGAAGCATCGACAGGCGACTGTGCCATTGGATAGTCGACTATAAATCCAATAATAGTCGACTAGCCATATCAAAACTGAGAAATATATTTGGGCTGAGGATGGACAGGTAACTGATTAACAAAACACAGTCGACTGTCACTTGGACAGGCGCCTGTGCAATGTACAGAAGTTGCCTGAATGTGTTAAAGCTAAGAAGCCCAAAACTAGACTGAAAAAGTTTGTGCATAACAGGCGACTGTAGAACAAAACTCGGTCAACTGTTTTGAGACATGCGACTGTAAATCGTTCAGTAATCGACTGTTGAAATCATGACATGCACAATCTAGATAGAAATGAGTTGGAGTCTAAGAAAAGTTGATCTAATGATACCATATGACTGAGATGAAGATTGTGTGTGATCCAACAAAGTTCTACTTCTAAGCTACATACTAGAAAAGAAACAAGAAGATTACATTTGAAGAACTCTCTCTTCAATCCACTGCATGAGCTTGAAGTTTTCTAGGAGCTTCAATCACCATCTATGATCATCCAATCCACTTCCTTTGCTTTCAATGATCTTTGAGCGTCATCCATTGCAAATAGAGCTTCATGATATGCTTAGGCAATGGATTAACTGCAAATAGGGGATTAGTCACAAGTATTTACGTTTACTCATCATTAACACCAAGTAGGGAGAAGTCCAATACTCAACATTCTCCACCCTTTTGATGATGACAAACAAACATAAACAAGAAGATAAATAATTGTGCTTAAAGAAAACTTACTCCCCCTACATAGATGCCAATCAAGTTAGTCAATAAATATTAGGGCATCTATAGATCAACTGAAGCAAATGAGTAAGATATGCATGAATGAAATGAATCCATGAAATCTAGGATTATATAATCCATATTCATTATATCTTACTCCCCCTGAAACTAAGGCAACTTCAATCTTAGATTCAAGTGTAATCAGAATTTACTTGGCACAGTCATTATGAATCTGTTTATTTCTCTCCCCATATGGCATTATCCAAAAGACGGGAGTAACATAACAACAACAATCGTGCAAAATAAGAACTAACAAAAATTACAAGAGTCTAAAGATATACAAATCAGAAAACTCATAAAGCACATTATAAACTTAGCTGATGAGAGGAACGAGAGTCCAATATCAACATTGAGAGACACAGGAAAAAGAAAATCGTCTCAAATCACATCACATAGAGAATACAGCATACAAGGAGACAATTTCACAAAAATTCACTTACATATGATAAACAGAAAAAATGGGTGAAACAGAATAAAGAACATGTTCATATATATATATATATATATATATATATATATATATATATATATATATATATATATATATATATATATATATATATATAGTGAACTTCCGTTGAGAAAAAACCTGTGCGAAAACTTTTTTTTTAATTTTTTGAAATTTTTTTTCAAAAATTCTTTTTTTGATGTTTAATCCATACAATTATATACCCCAGGGAAAATAATGGGTGAACCCGTTGGGTATTAGAGCACCCATCCACCCGTTACAAATTTAACGGTCTCAAAACGTGCGAATTTGATGAAATGCCTTGATCGAAGGCTAAATGACATTATTTCTCAACCATTATTTTTTGAGGGGGGTATAACAACATATAATGAGGGTGGAAAAAAAAAATTTTGAAAAAAAAAATTCAAAAAAAAAAGATAAAAACAGTTTCGCACGGTGCGAAATGTTCTCATTAGAAAATTTTCCTATACACACACACACACACACACACACACGCACGTGAATGTGACGAGGGCATAAAATACATCCAAACTACACATGTACATTCATACAAAAAGATCAAATTACAACATGATCCATACACCATCACCAGTCATAAAATAACATCATATGACAACACTCAAACACTCAAACCAAAAAAATCTAACAGGACTGAGGTGGAATAAATGTCTGAGGTGCTCAGGGAAAGGAATTCCCTGAAGCTGGAATGATAAGAAGGCCAACTCATAAAGACCAGAAACCATCTCAAACAGAATGTCATGAGAGGAAGGAGTAGAGGTAAATGGCTGGTCAGCAGGAGGAACAGTGGATGACGCAGGATCAGATGTAGATTGCCTCTTCTTAGATGCGGACTGCAGAGCCGAAGAGGACTTCGACTTCGCAGAAGCATCTAGAAGAGGACCAAAAGGCAAAGGCTCGTAAGGAGTCAAATCGATCCCAAAGTGACGAGAAACAAGAGTAAGGAGACCACCATAAGGAATGTTGTAACGGTCTGTTTTCGATTGTACGCTTTACGTGCACGTAGTCTTGTTCATGCACGTATTTATTTTAGACCTTGTCTGTATCCGAACCCTATAGTGTGATATGTCGTTGTGACCCTCTCGGAGAGTATTAAATTGTGGAATTAATTTGGAACGTCATTTCACGGGTCGTTCTCCCATGATTTGACTTTGTTTGATGAGACGTCGCGATTGTCACTTTTGTCGTGAGGCCTTTTTATTTTTAATTTCGTTTCTCGTCGTTGAAATTGTGATCCGTCTTCTTTGTTGCGCTTCTCTCGTCCGTGCGGTCACCCCAGTATTTATCTTATGTTTTTAGAGCCTCGTTTGACCCACTTCCCCTATTTTGCCCAATCTATTATATTTTAACCCTAAGTATCATATGGTTTTATCCCCTAATATAATTTATATTATAATATTCATCCAAATTTATGTTGACCCAGCCCACTTTTTGCAATTGGCCGCATGAACCCATGTGAGGGGAGAGAGAGGGTGTAACACCTTTGTTTTTGATTATTTTTAATAACAATTTCCTATTCAAAACAAACCCTAACTACCTCAGCCCTACCCTAGCCACGTTCACAGCCCATGCCTTTATAAATGACCTAGGTCATTTTCACTTCACAGCAAAACACAATAGCGCTGTCGCCCATACATTTTTTTTCACCCAGTCACAAACAAAACCCCGAGGGCGCCTTCTTCTTCGTTTCTCCGGCCAAAACCCGCCGCCGGCGGCCTCCTCATCTCGTCCCCGACCCATCTCCTCCCTCAGGCCATCGTGGTAGCCCCGCTGATCACTGGAGACCGCCGCTTTAGCCACTGCAGCCGCAGCTTCTCGCAACAGCAGCCCACAGCAGCAGCGGCCGCCGCCGCCGTCGCTGCCCCCTCCAGTGTCTGTCGACCCCCTCGGCCCCTCACTACTGTCTGGGTTCTCCCTCAGGCCGTCCAAGCTTGAAACAGCGAGGGTGCTCGCTGTTTTGCGGTTTAACGACGTATCGACACGTCGTATCATCTCTTCGCCGTCCCCTCTCGCTGTTGGGATCTTCCGACAGCCCTCTACCTCTCCTAACGGTGTTTTCCGACGTTACGATCATCCCCTACGATGCTCAACGTCGTAGTCTCTGTGTACGTCGACTCGTTCGTCCCGGTTCGTTGTTACGGCTTCCCGTGAGCCGTAAAAACGTCTACCGATCACTCACTCGCTATTGTGAATCTTGTTCTCTGATCTCACCGCTGTTCAAGGATTGGGGGTGCAAAATCTAATTTTGGAATCTGGACTAGGAGCGTGTTCTATTATTCCAACCCCTGGCGTCGCTACCCGACTCCAGTGTAGCTCTCGTGTCGTGTAAGGGTAACTTTCTGAACACTTAGGACCCCCAACCAATGCATGCTAATGAAGATAAAAATCAGTAATTTAATTGTCTGGTAAAATCACTAATAAATATAATTTAATTTGGGACTGTAGGCTGGTGATCCGAGCACATATGTAGACTTGACTGATTGGACGGTATTTGCAGAACGGTTGATTGTAGGCAAGTGAAACTTGCCAATTTGTGCTTTAGGCTATGTTTTAGGCCATTCCCCATTTTTTAGCGTAAAAGAGACTAGGCGACGAAATGATACTCGCCTAGACGCAACTTTAAGATCTAGCTTGACAACGAAGCTAGATCTGTCACCCTGCCATGTCATTCATGCATTATTGCCTGTCATGTTTAATTTCCATATCTGTATGCTCATTACTTTTGCTCTGCCATGCCTGTCACGTTTAATTTCCTTATCTGTATGCACATTAATTGTATTCATGCCATGCCATGCATCCTGATATCAATCCATGCTTGAATGTTGCACACGCTACTTGTACTTGCTTGTTGAGGCTAGGCACCTGCATTGCAGGCATAACCCTATGCCAAATACACTTCCTGGCTTGTGATCCAGAAGCAGGCTACATGTGTAGGTCAAAAGCCTATGCCCGATTACACATGGCGAGGTAGGGTTAAGCTACCACTCAGCTTAGAAGTATGCCAGATCAGCAACTTCAGCTGTAAGGCGTAAACTCTGGGATTAGGGTAGGGTTAAGCGACCACTCAGCGTAGAAGTGTGCCCGTATAGCCACTTCAGATGTAAGGCGTAAACTCTGTGCACGACGTGTTTACCTGACGTGTTTACTTGACTTGTAAATCCATGTGAATGTTAGTAGCTTTGCTACCCTTGCCATGTCATACTTGTTGCCATGTCATACTTGTTGCACTCTTTTACTTGTTGCATTCATAACTTAAACTGCCATGTCATCGCATATTTTAGAACTGCTAGGTCGTTTCACTTCCTTTTAGTTTCCTTGCACAAGTCTCTTGTAGACTTGCTGACATGCGCCATCGTATCTGTTGGGTGTCGCATGCTGAGCCAGAGCCCGTTGCTGAGGACGAGATGTTTGTTGACGTTGAGCCTGAGTCCACTTTTGACGTGGAGTTCGAGGACACCGACGACCAGTCGTAGAGACTTTTTCGGTGTTGCTTTCTGCTTAGTTCTCGTTAGTTTGTCGGTGCGTAGCACCTTTCTTTTTGTACGTTTGATTATTTCTGTTGGCCATGCTTGGCCCTTTTAGACTCTTCTTTTTAGCCGGGTGGCTTTTCTGTGATTTTGGAATTTATTGGTGGACGTTCTGAGATTGGAATAATAATATCTGTCTCTTTTCTTTTATTATTATTTTTGTTCTGTTTTGCATTTGCAAGGACCTATACTTGGTTATTCCAGACGCTTTACAGACTGGAGCCTTACAGCTCCAAGTCTAAGCGGACTTTTTCACGCCTCGCCTCCATTTTAGGGAAGCGGGTCGTAACAGCTTTTATTGGTGGCCCATGCAGGTCTTCTTGCAACTGTGAATTATCGGAACAACGATAATAATTATTGAATGTCCATTAAATAAATTAAAATATCAAAGTCATAAGCTTTGAGTCTAATTTAATTCGTTTTCTATGTCATTAGATGGCTGGAAGACGACAGACCCGAGCTGGTGGTGGGCTCGACCGTGATGCGGTGCCGGATAGAGAGCCCACCAATGCTGAAGTCATAAGCATGATGCATCAGATGATGCAGGTGCAGCAAGGTATGCTCCAAAATACCCAGAATGCCCCTCGCTTCGAGCCGGGATCGAAGCAGTTTCGGGAGCTGGGCCCGACCTATTTTGATGGATCTGAAGGACCGTTGGCTACAGAGGAGTGGATCCGGAATACGGAGGATAATATGAGGATGTCGAAGAACAACCCGACTGGATGGGTTGATTTGGTGAAGAAACAGCTCAAGGATAATGCCTGCAGCTGGTGGGATGCAGAGGAGGAGCTGTTGGTGAGACCTATTCCTTGGGCTACTTTCAAGGCTAGGTTCGATGAGGAGTATTTTCCGAAGGCTACCAGGAGGGAGATGTTGCAACGATTCATTGATCTGAAGCAAGGGAATCTTTCGGTGGACCAGTATCATCAGGAGTTCACCAGGCTGAGTCGTTTCGCGTCGAAGATGGTGCAGGATGCCGAGGAGAGAGCTCAGAGGTTTTTGCAGGGTCTCTCCTTAGACTTGCAGAGCCTGCTGTCTTCGTCAGATTTGGAGTCTTATCAGAAGTTGCTGATAGCTGCTAGGAGGTAGGAGTTGATTGCGAGCCAGAAGAGAGGACAGACTTCTGGAGCTGGGAAGAGGCCTATGGAGCAGGTCAGAGCAGTGGTTAGGCCTGGGTTCAAGCTTAACCAGTCGGTGCAGTTCAAGAGGCCAAGTGGGCCTACTCTGAAGACTTACCATTTCTGCGGCAAGACTGGTCATATCAAGGAGTAGTACAGAAGATTTCTGGGCCAGTGCTTGATTTGTGGCGACGCTACGCATGCAGCGAAGGATTGTCGGTATGCAAATCAACTGCGGAAAGCACCGGATGGAGTTCAGCAGTAGAGAGCTCCAGCAGCTGCTGGACGGGAAGCGCCTCTCGTTCCCTAGAAGCAGGCGTTTCAGCAGGCTCTTCAGTCGAGGAGGCAGGCTTTCCTGATGACTGCAGTTGAGGCTGAGACTGAGGATGAGGTTATTACAGGTAACCCTCAGTCTAGTTGGTTTTCCCTTCCTTAGTTGATCTTGTTCGTTAGAATTTGTTTGGCTGCTTGAATATGTTATGTTTGCTAGAATAGGATTTGATTGATAGATTGTTTGTTAGGTGTGATTTTGGTTTGCACATTTCCTGCATGAGTCCTCTTTGACTCTGGTGCATCGATATGCATTATATCTCGGAGCTTCGTGGACAAGCATTCCTTGTCGACTTCCCCTCTTCCCAAGAGTTGGGATATTGTTACAGGGAATGGCATGATCTCAGTGCATCATGGTTGCAATTCTTGTCCTTTGGTGGTCTGTGGACATGAGCTTTACGCTGACTTTATTGTCCACGACATCATCAACTATGACACAGTCCTTGGGATGGACTGGCTTGGGAGTTTCTACGCCACGATCGATTGCCAACGGAAGAAGGTGGTGTTCGAGATCCCAGGCCATCCAGTGTTTGATTTCAGCCGAGGCAGCAGTTCGCTTGGTCCTGTCAGGTTTCGGGCCACGCCGGTGGAGGATTTGAGATCTTTTGTGATGCTTCTAGCAAAGGTCTCAGTTGCGTTTTGCATCAGCATGGGCACGTGGTTGCATATGCTTCTCGTCAGCTTAAGACTCATGAGAAGAATTACCCGACGCGCGATTTGGAGTTAGCTGCAGTCGTATTTGCACTCAAGATTTGGAGGTACTTCTTGCTAAGTGAGAAGGTGAAGATCTTCACTGATCACAAAAGCTTGAAGTATATCTTTACGCAGAAGGAGCTCAACATGCGACAGCGTCGATGGTTGGAGCTCATGGCCAATTATGAGATTGATCTGCAGTATCACCCTGGCAAGGTGAATGTGGTTCCAGATGCGCTGAGCAGACTTCCAGTGGTGATGATGTTGACTTCGCAGTGGAGGTTGCAGCAGGATTTTTGCGAGTCTGGTATTGAGATCGTGCTTCCTGGAGAGGCTTCATCGTTGATGTGTATGCAAATACAGTCGACGATCGTAGGTCGGATCAAGGTAGGTCAGTCTGGAGATCCGAGGCTCGTGAAGATTCGGGAGCAGGTAGAAGCCGGTCTACGGACTGACTTTCGGATTCATGAGGATGGCTCGCTGAGGTATGGAGCCAGGGTGTGTGTGCTAGCTGAAGATATTAGAGAGGAGTTGTTGGTTGAGGCACACAGTTCGTCGTATTCTGTGCATCCTGGTGGCATCAAGATGTACAAGGATCTTCGTCTGAACTATTGGTGGCATGGTATGAAGCGGAGTGTGGCTCGGAGCGTATCCAAGTGTTTGGTCTGCCAGCAGGTTAATGCAGAGCATCAGCGTACGGCAAGGTTGCTACAACCGCTTCCGATTCCGGAGTGGAAGTGGCAACATATCACTATGGATTTCGTTACTGGACTACCTCGGAGTCCGAAGCAGAATGACGCGATTTGGGTGATCGTGGACCGATTGACCAAATCCACGCACTTTATTCCCTTCCGAGTAGGACAGTCCACTGAGACGCAAGCGAGGAGTTATATGGAGGTAAAATTATTTTACTCCCCATTTTATTTCCTTTTCCCTAGTTTAGATAGTGATGTAATATGAATCATGCAGGAGATCGTGCGACTTCACGGAGTCCCCGTGAGTATCGTGCCAGACATAGACACGAGATTCACATCTCAGTTTTGGCAGAGTCTGCAGAAGAGTCTGGGTACGAGTCTGAGTTTCAGTACGGCGTACCACCCGGGGACGGATGGCCAGTCCGAGAGGACGATTCAGATTTTGGAGGACATGCTGAGAGCGTGCATGTTGGACTTCAAGGGATATTGGGAGGATCATCTCCATCATGTGGAGTTTGCCTACAATAACAGCTATCATGCGAGTATTGGCATGGCGCCATTCGTCACGCTATACGGGAAGAAATGTCGATCACCACTGAGCTGGGATGACATTGGAGATCGGGAGCTATTAGGACCAGAGATGATCGTGGAAGCAGTGGATGTTGTGAGGAACATTCGGGAGAAGCTGAGGATCACGCATGACCGTTTCAAGCATTGGGCAGATGCTAAATGGAGGCCTTTGGAGTTTCAGCCTGGAGACCATGTCTTTCTGAAGATCTCTCCGAATCGGGGAGTTATTCGATTTGGAAAGAGAGGCAAACTGAGTCCGAGGTACAATGGGCCGTTTGACGTCCTGGAGAGGGTTGGAGCGGTGGCTTATCGTTTGGCGTTGTCGCCGTCACTGGAGGGTGTTCACGACGTATTTCACGTATCTCAGTTACGTCGATACGTCGGTGATCCGTCCCATGCTGTGGATTTCTCGGAGATCACGGTTCGCCCGGATCTTACTTATGATCAGCAACCAGTTGAGATTCTGGATCGACGGCAGAAGCAGCTGAGGAATAAGACCATCGACTTGGTTAGAGTGCAGTGGCGTCATGGTTTCCCTGGGGAGTCCACCTGGGAGCGTGAGGATGATATGAGAGAGCGCTTCCCACACTTGTTTCCGAGCAGTGATTGATGTTGATTCCGAGGATGAAATCATTCATAAGGTGTGGAGGATGTAACGGTTTGTTTTTGATTGTACGCTTTACGTGCACGTAGTCTTGTTCGTGCACGTATTTATTTTAGACCTCGTCTGTATCTGAACCCTATAGTGTGATATATCATTGTGACCCTCTGGAGAGTATTAAATTGTGGAATTAATTTGGAATGTCATTTCACGGGTCATTCTCCCACGATTTGACTTTGTTTGATGAGACGTCGTGATTGTCACTTTTGTCGTGAGGCCTTTTTATTTTTAATTTCGTTTCTCGTCGTCGAAATTGTGATCCGTCTTCTTTGTTACGCTTCTCTCATCCGTGCGGTCACCTCAGTATTTATCTTATGTTTTTAGAGGCTCGTTTGACCCACTTCCCCTATTTTGCCCAATCTATTATATTTTAACCCTAAGTATCATATGGTTTTATCCCCTAATAAAATTTCTATTATAATATTCATCCAGATTTATGTTGACCCAGCCCTCTTTTTGAAATTGGCTGCATGAACCCATGTGAGGGGAGAGAGAGGGTGTAACACCTTTGTTTTTGATTATTTTTAATAACAATTTCCTATTCAAAACAAACCCTAACTACCTCAGCCCTACCCTAGCCACGTTCACAGCCCATGCCTTTATAAATGACCTAGGTCATTTTCACTTCACAGCAAAACACAATAGCACCGCCACCCATACGTTTTTTTTTTCACGCAGTCACAAACAAAACCCCGAGGGCGCCTTCTTCTTCGTTTCTCCGACCAAAAACCGCCTCCGACGGCCTCCTCATCTCGTCCCCGACCCATCTCCTCCCTTAGGCCGCCGTGGCAGCCCTGCTGATCGTCAGAGATAGCCGCTTTAGCCGCTGCAACCGTAGCTTCTCGCAACAGCAGCCCACAGCGGCAGCAACGGCTGCTACCGCAGCAGCCGCAGCGGCAGCAGCCGTCGTCGCCGCCGCCATCGTCGCCACCACCGCCGCTGGTGTCTGTAGACCCCCTCGGCCCCTCGCTACTGTCTGGGTTCACCCTCAGGCCGTCCAAGCTTGAAACAGCGAGGGTGCTCGCTGTTTTGCATTTTAACGACGTATCGACACGTCGTATCGCCTCTTCACCGTCCCCTCTCGCTGTTGGGATCTTCCGACAGCCCTCTACCTCTCCTATAGGTGTTTTCCAACATTACGATCATCCCCTACGACGCTCAACGTCGTAATCTCCGTGTACGTCGACCCGTTCGTCCCGGTTCGTTGTTACGGCTTCCCGTGAGCCGTAAAAACGTCTACCAATCACTCGCTCGCTATTTGGAATCTTGTTCGCTGATCTCACTGCTGTTCAAGGATTGGCAGGCGCAGAATATAATTTTGGAATCTGGACTAGGATCGCGTTCTATTATTCCAACCCCTGGCGTCGCTACCCGACTCCAGTGTAGCTCTCGCGTCGTGTAAGGGTAACTTTCTGAACACTTAGGACCCCCAACCAATGCATGCTAATGAAGATAAAAATCAGTAACTTAATTGTCTGGTAAAATCACTAATAAAGATAATTTAATTTGGGACAGTAGGCTGGTGATCCGAGCATATATGTAGACTGGACTGATTGGCGGTATATGCAGAACGGTTGATTGCAAGCAAGTGAAACTTGCCAATTTGTTCTTTAGGCCATGTTTTTGGCCATTCCCCGTTTTTTAGCGTAAAAGAGACTAGGCGACAAAATGATACTCGCCTAGACGCAACTTTAAGATCTAGCCTGACAACGAAGCTAGATCTGTCACCCTGCCATGTCATTCATGCATTATTGCCGGTCACGTTTAATTTCCATATCTGTATGCTCATTACTTTTGCTCTGCCATGCCTGTCACGTTTAATTTACTTATTGTATGCACATTAATTGTATCCATGCCATGCCATGCATCCTGATATCAATCCATGCTTGAATATTGCACACGCTACTTGTACTTGCTTGTTGAGGCTAGGCACCTGCGTTGCAGGCACAACCATATGCCAAATACACTTCCTGGCTCGTGATCCAGAAGCGGGCTACATGTGTAGGTCAAAAGCCAATGCCCGATTACACGTGGAGGGGTAGGGTTAAGCGACCACTCAGCTTAGAAGTATGCCAGATCAGCAACTTCAGCTGTAAGGCGTAAACTCTGGGATTGGGGTAGGGTTAAGCGACCACTTAGCGTAGAAGTGTGCCCGTACAGCCACTTACAGTGCACGACGTGTTTACCTGACGTGTTTACTTGACTTGTAAATCCATGTGAATGTTAGTAGCTTTGCTACCTTGCCATGTCATACTTGTTGCCATGTCATACTTGTTGCACTCTTTTACTTGTTGCATTTATAACTTAAACTACCATGTCATCGCATATTTTAGAACTGCTAGGTTTTTTCACTTCCTTTTAGTTTCCTTGCGCAAGTCTCTTGTAGACTTGTTGACATGCGCCCTCGTCTCTTTTGGGTGTCGCATGTTAGTTGCTGAGCCAGAGCCCGTTGCTGAGGACGAGATGTTTGTTGACGTTGAGCCTGAGTCCACTTTTGACATGGAGTTCGAGGACACCGGCGACCAGTCGTAGAGACTTTTTCAGTGTTTCTTTTTGCTTAGTTATCGTTAGTTTGTCGGTGTGTAGCACCTTTCTTTCTGTACGTTTGATTATTTTTGTTGGCCATGTTTAGCCCTTTTAGACTCTTCTTTTTAGCCTGGTGGCTTTTCTGTAATGTTGGAATTTATTGGTGGACGTTCTGAGATTGGAATAATAATATCTATCTCTTTTCTTTTATTGTTATTTTTGTTCTGTTTCACATTTGCAAGGACCTATACTTGGTTATTCCAGACGTTTTACAGACTGGAGCCTCACAGCTCTAAGTCTGAGCGGACTTTTCACGCCTCGCCTCCATTTTAGGAAGCGGGTCGTGACAAATGTGGAAAGAAGCAGTAGTAAACTCGACCTTGTCCATCCTATCTAGGAGGACGCCGACCCAGTTTACTGACATGCCAGAAAAGATAGTGTACATACACCAAAGGATCTTCTGGGAGGGCTGGTCGGAAGATCCATACTTCGGCAGGATGTTGGACTTCACCACAAGGTGAACAGCCCAACCCCTCGCCGAGAACATGGATACCCTAACTCCAGAAGAAAGAACAGAGGGGATCTCACGAAACATGTCCTGGAGGACAGGCTGATCAAGCTCACTAACATCTGAAATTAAGATGTCAGTAGGAAGGGAGCCAAAGGAGGGAATCCTAAGAATGGTCCCTAAGAGAGTCGGATCAAGGCGAATGTGTGTGCCCTGAATGACAGTGTCAATAACATAGTGTCTGCATACTCACCGTGAATGCGGTTAGCATAGAAAAGCTTGACTAGAAATGGGTAAGTACGAGGGGATTCGCTGTGGGAGAAGCGAAAGAGGTCTACCAAGCGAGTAGAGGAGAGGACCTCTGATAGTCTCTCAGCAGTGAAAGCCGGATAAACAATAAATCGCTCTCGAAGGAGCTTCAAGGTTAACTCGGAAAACGCGCAAGTGCACGCCTTCCACTCCCAAGCGTAGGAGTGTCAATGCAATATAAAAATAACCGACGAGTACGTCCGTCCAAATGAAAAGCTTGCCAAAATGGGTCGTCGAAATGAATAAATGAATTTACGATCAAATGACGACAATCCGAATCATTATGATATGGAATTAAAAAGTTTGATTCGGGGGTGGAGGAAAAAGAAAGATGGGAACTTCCCTGAAATGTGATGCTAGGCTCGGGATGAAGCACGGCCTCAGGAGGAGGTGGAAGTGGCTGCAGAGATCGATCTCTGCAGCCAACATCAACGATCTCTGCAGCCACTTCCACCTCCTCCTGAGGCCGTGCTTCATCCCGAGCCTAGCATCACATTTCAGGGAAGTTCTCATCTTTCTTTTTCCTCCACCCCCGAATCAAACTTTTTAATTCCATATCATAATGATTCGGATTGTCGTCATTTGATCGTAAATTCATTTATTCATTTCGACGACCCATTTTGGCAAGCTTTTCATTTGGACGGACGCTCTCGCCCGATTATTTTTGACACGACCTATCTCCCCCATTTGGCAGGAACCTATCACAAGGAGATGCTTGGGGTTGTGTCGCTTTCCATTGATGCCCGCAATGGAGGTAGGGCATCGGACGTGGCGATGCTCGCGGAGGAGCGTAAGGATATGATCGAGCAGTTGCCACCGCCGTTATACATACGAGATCCGCCTTTTGCTAAGGTGTATTCTTTCCATGTAGTGTAAATAAATAAAAAGTTAGTTAGTTTGCTTTCGCATGTTTGCTTTCGTATTTTTTTTTCTTTTCTAGGATCTTTTGCCGAGATCTAGTACTCTCCAAACATTGAGGACAATGCTTATTTTAAGTTGGGGGAGAGTGTTAGAATCTCTAGGATTGTTAGGATTTTGAGCTAATTTTTTTTTGAGATACCTCCATTTCGCCATCACCCATTGATCTTCATTACATATCATATTTGGCCTCCTTGTCCGTACGCCGCTTGCTTGTAGTCCTTACATGCTTTAATTCCATGCAATTTTTTCGGATTATCATTTTGGTATCAACTTCTCGATGTTTGATTGGCACGTTTTCATTTCTTTTCCAATTTGGATTCAAATGTTAATATACCATGTATGAAGCTATTTTATATGTTGTGATACTCTCTTTGAGATAATTCAGGAAAAGTTTGGTGTAAGTAATTGCATGAGTTGGGATGAATGGTGTAGTTTTCAAATTTTCATGGAAATGGCCAAAACCAAAAGAAATTCCTTCTAAGTGGTGGGAGATGAGATTGCATCATTCATGAAGCTTATTCTTTCATATTTTCATTCATTTTTCTTTCTTTTTTTTATTTTTTTGATGTTTATGTTTTGCATTCACGCGATAACGCCATAAATGCAAACACGCCCACATTTGCATACACGTGATGACGCTATATATGCAAATAGATGGAATGATCTCCTAAATCTCATTTTTGGCGTCCTCCCCAATGTTTCGTGGGGCACCGGCTACTCAATTTGATTAGAAAAAAAAACATTCACTTATACTAACTTTTTTTTTCTCATTCCAACATGAATTAGCAACTCATCCACCCACTCCTAAGAGGAAAACAAAGCATGCACAATTGGCCAAATCCAATCCAATTAAAAACTACACCATTCATCCCAACTCATGCAATTACTTACATCAAACTTTTCCCGAATTATCTCAAAGAGAGTATCACAACATATAAAATAGCTTCATACATGGTATATTAACATTTGAATCCAAATTGGAAAAGAAATGAAAACGTGCCAATCAAACATCGAGAAGTTGATACCAAAATGATAATCCGAAAAAATTGCATGGAATTAAAGCATGTAAGGACTACAAGCAAGCGGCGTACGGACAAGGAGGCCAAATATGATATGCAATGAAGATCAATGGGTGATGGCGAAATGGAGGTATCTCAAAAAAAAATTAGCTCAAAATCCTAACAATCCTAGAGATTCTAACACTCTCCCCCAACTTAAAATAAGCATTGTCCTCAATGTTTGGAGAGTACTAGATCTCGGCAAAAGATCCTAGAAAAGAAAAAAAATACGAAAGCAAACATGCGAAAGCAAACTAACTAACTTTTTATTTATTTACACTACATGGAAAGAATACACCTTAGCAAAAGGCGGATCTCGTATGTATAACGGCGGTGGCAACTGCTCGATCATATCCTTACGCTCCTCCGCGAGCATCGCCACGTCCGATGCCCTACCTCCATTGCGGGCATCAATGGCAAGCGACACAACCCCAAGCATCTCCTTGTGATAGGTTCCTGCCAAATGGGGGAGATAGGTCGTGTCAAAAATAATCGGGCGAGAGCGTCCGTCCAAATGAAAAGCTTGCCAAAATGGGTCGTCGAAATGAATAAATGAATTTACGATCAAATGACGACAATCCGAATCATTATGATATGGAATTAAAAAGTTTGATTCGGGGGTGAAGGAAAAAGAAAGATGGGAACTTCCCTGAAATGTGATGCTAGGCTCGGGATGAAGCACGGCCTCAGGAGGTGGTGGAAGTGGCTGCAGAGAGAAAACTGGAGTAAGAGGGAGCTCGGGCTCAATATATACCATCTCGCAATCCCCGTCGCTATCCTCTTCCTCGACATCAATATCAACATCAATGATCTCTGCGGCACTCCCCACAATGGGTAACTGCTCCTGACACACCTCCTCGATGACTGGCAAGTGCGCATCCTGAGGCGAGGGAAGTGACATATGTGACAGGACTGGAGGTAGACTCGTCTCGGGAAAATCCAAGCACGCATCACCCTCGTCATCCCAGAAACAGTTCATCTCAGTCGTCCTCCCTAAGTACTCAACCGCCTCGACCTGCGAGGCTAACTCTGAAGTGGAATGTGGCTCGGGCCCCATGGTGTCCTCAAACTGCTCGTGGCCATCATGCACATCCGCTTCATCCTCAACCTTAAAGTGAAAATGCATCGTGTCACCTTCGTGGTCGACACGTACTCCATCATCTATCTCTTCTGACTCCTCGAAATATATATGCTCAAATTCCTCTACTTGGCCACAATGCACCCTTTTCACAGGTTTTTCTTGGTATTCTATAGGGTCGCATTGGAATGAGCCCTCAGCTGGCTCCTCAGGCTGGTACTGGTCCTGCTGCTCCGCATCCTGAAATGGAAACTGGGACTGACCATCATCCTCATATCCAAGTGACGGCTCTCTAGATGGCACAGTCTGCTCCCACGCTGCAAGGTCCCTCACGTAACACCAGGAATCCTCGGTCGAATAATCAAAGAACTCTCCACCGCAGCTCATTTGCACCAAATCTCGCCCAGATGGTGATAATCCAGTATAAAATATCTGCAGGAGGTGATCCCCGTGAAAACTCTGGTGTGGGCACACAAGCACCAAATCAGTGAACCTATGCCAAGCCTGATGGTAGGCCTCTCCATCGGCCTGGGCGAAGCTCGCTATGTACTGCTCCATGGCCTGCCGCCCCTGTACCTGCTCCAAAAAGATAGGCAAAAACACTCGGAGAAATTCAGCCTGAAACAACAACCAAGTAAAATGTGAGTCGAGAGACAAAGAATCAAACCACAATCTAGCATCATCTTGTAAAGAAGAGGGAAAAAATCTGAAGTATATGCAATCATCGCTAATGTTCCCACCAAGACATGAATACATCCACTCTTCAAAATTTTTAATATGCAAATGAGGGTTCTCCCACTCCGTGTCATGAAAGTATGGCGGAAGTGGGATATCCTCCAAATCAACGTCCAAAAAATCTGAAGATGATGCCATGGTAAAAAAATTTCCAAGAAAATGAAAATAACAACCAAAAGACTCAATAAAAGGAAAATAAATAAACGAAAAGACACACACTAAAAGATAGAAGTAGCACACTAAATGTTTCAAAATCAATCAAAAAATGCTAATAATAGAAACCGTTGTCCCCGGCAACGGCGCCAATTGGTTGATCGTGAGACGTGCACAATCCAAGTAGGATGCACACGTTCACCTCCCAAGCGCAGGAGTGTCAATGTAATATATTTATAAATAACCGGTGAGTACCGGGTCGGATCACAGGGACAATTCGTTCTACGTTCACAAAAATTGATTGAGAAAGAAAAAATAAAGTGTGAAACAACCACCTCACTAACGGTGGATGGAAGTGGGAAAAGAGTGGTGAAAACAAAAATCTAACCTAAGTGGCTAGGGGTGGAGAGCCGAATCGGCAAGCAACGAGGAGGACTTGTGTGGTGTGCATGTAAATGAGGCCGTGGATGTGAGAATTCATCCCAAATATAACTCAATTGATCTCCCGGCTAAGGGACGAACAATCGGTGGATGTGGCATTTCATCGAACATGTGGGGTGCAATAAAAGTAGTGTATGAAACAACGAGAAATACTTTAAGCAAATAAGAGAGGGTCGGCTACGATAGTTCCCCTCTATGGATTACCCACTAGGGTTCCATCAACAACCAACATCTCAAAGTTTCATCCACCAATTTTGAAAATAGAAACATGCTAGTGATGAAATTCACAACCCAAACAACAACAATCACACAACACAACACAAGCAAGATCTAGCAATTCATGATGAAAAGAAGACATCTATATCTCTAGAGATAATCATCCAATACAATACAAGTTGCTAAACCAAAATTACACAAGAGTTAAGAAAGAGTTCACCAATGTGTCACTCAAAGATGAAATCCTCATACTCAAGTGGTCCTCCAAGCTCCAAGCTTCATCAACCTCCCCCCATGGCCTCCAAGCTCATCTTCCTCCTCCAAATTTCAGCAAAAAATAAGAACCAGGGCTGAAAAAACCCCCAAATTCGCAATATAACCCAAGCACAGCTTATCGGGTCTGTTTTTAAGTCAAACGGGTCGGATTCTGGCCCAAACCCGCAAGCAATGCCAAAATCTGCAGAAAATTTCAGCACCGTCACCCTGTCTTGCGAAAATTCTAGAAAAATCATCCGACCTCAGAATGACGTGTTCCAGGTGGCGATGGAACCATAACAAAGTGTACAATCACAGAAAAATATCATTGGGCCAGGATATACACTGCAATGATAGCAGAATTCTTCACAAGAGAGGCAACGTTGCAGAAATTTTCAGCACCGTCACCCTGTCTTGCGAAAATTCTAGAAAAATCATCCGACCTCGGAATGACGTGTTCCAGGCGGCGATGGAACCGTAACAAAGTGTAAAATCACAGAAAAATATAATTAGGCCGGAATATATACTATAATGATAGCAGAATTCTGCACAAGAGGGGAAAAGCTGAATTTCCACACCCGAAATTTTCAACACCATCACCATGTCTTCCAAAAAATGCAGTAAATTGCTCCGACCTCCAAAAATTCTGGAAAAATATGCGTTGGAATCGGGACTTCATGAAATTTGACTGAAAAATAATAAGAGACTAAGATGAAGATGATAATAAGTTGTAAAAATTGTGTTTTATGCATATGTAAATGATAAGCTCCAAATTTAAGAGATATCAAAAATATGTATGAAACAAAGCTAAGATATGATTAATACATGCACAAAAAGCACCGAAATGGGGGGATAAATATACAATTTTTACCCTGAATCACTTGATCCCTAGTAGAGAATGGAATTTTGCCAAGCACAAGTTGTCTCGACAAATAGGAATGAGGGGATCAGAAGGAGGCACGGCAGGTTTGTGTTCATCGGAGCTAGACACAGAATGTGAAGGTGAAGCCTCAGCGCAAGGCTCATTGATGCAAACACCAATAGGCTTGCACGGACGCTTTACGAGGGGCTCATCTTCAGACGAGGAAGTAGCAGACGAAGGGGAATAACCACTCGAAGAAGAACGAGAGGGAGCATCGGGTTTCTTGGTGCGGGCCTTGTAGGGCTGTTTGGTTTTGGCAATGGTAGGCTTGGAGATCCTAGTACGTTAGGAGCAACAACTTTCCCATTGTTCTTGGGTGCCATTGAGCAATCAATCGATAAAAACGAAAGAAATGCACGAAGGAAACGATGAGAGGAAACAGACCTAATCCGAGACAGAGGAGAGATAGTCGACCAAGCAATCAAGAGATGCAATCGAAAGATCGAAGAGTGGAGCTTCGAAACAGATGGAAATCGACGGCGGAGTGTTGGACTGGGAAATTCGAAAGGGGAGACGAAGGATTTTTCAGTCGGATGAGAGAGAAAACATTCGGATGAATCGAAGGATCTCATAGATACAGCGAGGGGTTAAACGAATCTGGGCTGTTAGATCAAAAAATCGACGGTTTCGATCAAATTAACGAACCGCCACAACAGGAGACAGTCGACAGATGAACAATAGTCAATCGACTGGTTGAAATGATAAGAAATGAGCTTAAGTTGACAGATAGTCGATTGTTGGGTAACTTACAGTCGTATGTCAGTTAGACAGTCGACTGTATTTTACTCATCAGTCGACTGACTGAGAATCAATAAAATCGATGATAGAAACAGAGACTACTAACGAAATGGACAGGCGCCTGATGATCCAACAGCCGAATGTAAAGGCATCATCACTACCTCGTCTCAAAATGTGTGAGCGCCACTCCCAAGTGCAAGAGATCGAACAAGTAATAATCCTGGTGAGTCCAGGTATCGTATCCACGTGACAACTGACCTACAAAACCACAAACTTCAGTTTATAAAGAGTAATAATATGATAATAATCAACCACCTAAAGATATGGTATCGACGGTTTTAAAGAATAAAAGAAAATCTTACGATATTTACAGTGAATTCGATATTGGGGTACTAAAATGGAGAGTATGTGTTGGTTATGATTTCATTAGGGTATATGCAATCAATGATTATTAATAACTTTTCTATAACTCAATGTTTCGTCCGGCTAGGGCACGAGAATATCGGAAAGTATGGCGATAAAGAGCATAAAATAGTGCCAAAAAGGTAATCACGTATAACGTCGATTTCATAAGGAAAATAAACACAAGTGCCCTCTCGGGTCACGATACATTCTCTCGGATCACATCAAGAATAAGTATGCAAAGATCATATTCGATTCAAGCTTGCTCATGTCTCCGTATAACATACCCAAACAAGATAAATGTAGCAATCGATAAAATACGTGATTAATAGGGTGAAAAGATATCAAAATAAATGATTACGACACCCTAACAACATCAACACCAAAACATATGAAGATTAACCACACATGAAGAGAAAATATTCGGTATTCATAGACAAATACATCATCAAAACCTCAAAATACGTGAATAATACTTCAAATACAAGCCAAATACGTGAAATACAAGGCTAAAGATAGGAAAATGTCACCAATTCTCTCCAAATAGCCCCAAATCTCCTTCAGATGATAGATCTAGCCTCTGTCCCCAGGGCCTCCAAATTTCATAGCGAAATACGGCTCATAGAGCCCTCAAGACGCCAGAATATGCAACAAAAACACTAGAATACGCTTAAATAATATGCATTGCGAGTTTAAGTGCTTATCGGGTTGAAACCCGCACCCATACGCCCTCAAACCCAAACCCAAACATCAGATCAACTTGTAGCCACCCGATCAAGCGGGATCGCACCACGGAAGGCCACATGGTGCGCTCTATCGGATCCGCTCCATTTGCATCGACCCGCTTCGATTTGCATCCAAGTTCAGCTCGGAAACGATCTCTGTCGTCCGTTTGAACGATGAACGGATGTGATTGCACCACATCTCCCCAGAGCTCAGCCTTCTTCGCATCACTTCGGGTTGATTTGCGTTGTTACTGGCCGTTCGATCGAAATCGCACGGTCTAAAAGTTGTCGCGTCGCCCGCTTAAACTGCTACCTCATCCCTCAACCATGGCCGCTGGATCGTAAATCGACGAGCCAGATGATGCCACGTCGCCATAAATCGCTGCCGCCCGCTGCTTCGACCTCATCCGCTTGTAGCCATTAGATCACGATCGAGCGGTTCAAAGGAGGCCGCGTCGTCCTCTTCGTTTCGCCCGTTGGATTGAGCGGGAGATGGTTGGATTGCGCCACGTGTCAGAATCTGACGTGTTTCTGTCCGTATATCCGTATTAACGACCGTATTTCTCGTGTATTTCCCCATTTAAATAGTATTCTGCATTCAAAAATTCATAGTAATTAGCACAGATTTCAGAAAAATACAAATAAATAGTCGTTGGAATCGTGGAATAGAGATCTAGCCATGAAAAATATAAAAAGGCAGAAATACTCAATAAAATTCATATTTTGTGCACAAATCAATGGTTTGCTCTAATAAATGATGATATACAAAATACGAACGTATTAGAGACCAATTAAGCATCATATAAGCACAAAATAAGGCTAAATGGGGTGTTTAATATGCAATATTCAACCCGAATCACACCCCCCAACTAGCGATTTGCTAGTTCCTAGCAAAAAGAGCGATTAATTCGGATGATTAGTAAAACAATAAATTCTATCAATTGCTTATGGCATGGCTCAATAATACGTGTTCCAACATGATTTAGACCATCAATTTACACAATCCATGAATAAGATCAATCACATGATATTTTCTCTACTTTAATTTGAATAAATAACATGCAAGCATCGTTTTGCACAAGCGAAAGTATAACACGTCGTTATATTCTAGTTTTCTTATTTCCAAGGACTTGGCATCTCAAAAAGATCGTTCAAATCATGGATGTTGAAGTTGATTAGTTTATTCACCATTTCTTTTTTTTTGTCTTCTTTCTTTTCTTTTGACGACTTAGAACGATCCATGTAGCGAGCTTTCAGTTAATGATTCCTAGGCCAGACGACCTTCGGACATTAGGCTTAGAAGAGCCCCTCGAACTTGATACTCGAATCATCTAAGTTTTATTCTCTTTTCTTTTTTTGGATGCACTCCCCATTCATCCATCTTTCGACGCGAATCTCCAATGCAGCCTGAGGCACAAAGACCCGGCTACTTAATGAACTCAAGGGAACAATGCATTTTTTCTTTTTCACCTTTTTTCTCTATTTTCTTTGTAAGCAACTCAACACCCATAAGTATGGACATAAACATTAGTAACAATGGCCAAATTCCTCTTCAACTTGAAGACTGTTCTAATAAATTATGTATACTTGCGCTTTTTTATCACAATAGCATGCATGAACTGAATCAAACTATTTCGAGATATTAATCATGGTAATTGAAAGTTTTCATGAATAGCATATTAACAGTAATTTCATGAAGGAAAAATAATTAACTCAAGCCATAAACAATTTTTAGAACTCAATCAATGCATAATCATCCGCCAATGTGGTTTGTGATGGAGTTTTAAATGATGAGAATGGTGATTTATTCTTCTCACGCTTTATTTTAAAAAAAATCCTAAGGTCTCATACACTCCCCCCAACTCAAGATGGACATTGTCCTCAATATCGAAAGGGGTACGAGTTTATTCAAAAGAAAGCATCCTAGAAAGCATATAAAAATCTACACTAATGGAAAGAACACTCCGTGTTCAAATGGCGGATCACAGATCTTTAATGGTAGAGGAAGTTGTTCAATTTGCTCCTTGCGCTCCTCGGCAAGTAATCTTCCTCCAAAAGCTAAATTGGACCCCAGCAACATAACTCCCAGCATCTCTATAAGCTGTTCACATGCATCCTGCAAGAGATGAGTTACGTTAATCCATTTAAGTCTTAAATTCCTTCAATAAAAATATTCCAAATGTAGTCATCAAAATAGATGAAATAAATTAAAGCATGTTGATGACTACTCCCCGAAAGATAAGCACTGCTCTCGGTATAATGCTCAGTCATTGAGGAGAGGGGTAAATGATTTTGGGAAAAAACTGGGGGAAAGAGTGGTTCAGGCTCCATAGCAATAATCTCTAAAAACATGTCCCTTGCTATTTTCTCCTCCTGTTCATCCAAAATTGCTAGCTCGTCCTCTCTTTTGCACACGCTTCCTGCCATGTTGATATTTTTATTCGTGACCTCATCATGACATGGCTTGCTCGATATACCTGCAATAGAAGATGAACTCATATTAGATTCTTGGAATTGAATTTCAAAAGAATTATTTTCTTCTAAGCAAGTGGTAATCAAAGTAAGATTTTTGATGGATTGCTGAATTTACCGACTCCGAGCAAGGTAGTTTTCTTGGAATTGATGGGATGTAGCCTCCTGTGTCTGAATGAGCAATTGAATTTCCTCTTTCAAGGATTGCAAATGTACGTCTATGCTTTGCTCTCCTTGATCTAGGCATGAAGGCTCCATTGAACCACACTCTGAAGTCTCATTAATGATTTGTTCATTCTCTTGTAAGGACTCCAAGTATTTTCACGCCTCTGTCGGCGTCATGACTCCCAAAAATTCCTGCAGCTATGGCCGTAGTCCAAATAAGGACTCCATAAGCTCTTTCTTTGTGTACCCATGCTGCGGATAGCTCGATATTATGTCTGTGAACCTCCTCAGGCCTGAAAGAAAGTTTCATAATCAGTTTGATTAAAACTAACGATCTTAAGATTCTCCATTCTATGTTTGTGTGCAACATCGTACTTTGCATCTTGCCAATTGTTTGTGCGATAGAAATTCATGTATTCAATTTTTTTTTGAATTTTTTATAAAGAGAAAACAAAACAAAAAACACTAATAAAAATCCTAAACTATAAGATGGAAGGATCTCACCGAATATTCATCCATACGAACTGAAATTGTAGCTTACACGTACCGTTATCCCTGGCAACGGCACCAAAAACTTGCCTCGTCTCAAAATGTGAGAGCGCCACTCCCAAGTGCAGGAGATCGAACAAATAATAATCCTGGTGAGTCTAGATATCGTATCCACGGGACAACTGACCTGTAAAACCACGAACTTCAGTTTATAAAGAGTAATAATACGATAATAACCAACCACCTAAAGATATGGTATCGATGGTTTTAAAGAATAAAAGAAAATCCTACGATATTTACGGTGAATTCGATATTGGGGTACTAAAATGGAGAGTTTGTGTTGGTTATGATTTCGTTAGGGTATATGCAATCAATGATTATTAATATCTTTTCTATAACTCAATGTTTCATCCGGCTAGGGCACGAGAACATCTGAAAGTATGGCGATAAAGAGCATGAAATAGTGCCAAAAAGGTAATCACGTATAACGTTGATTTCATAAGGAAAAAACACAAGTGCCCTCTTGGGTCACGATACATCCTCTCGGATCGCATCAAGAATACGTCCGCAAAGATCATATTTGATTCAAGCATGCACATGTCTCCATATAACATACCCAAACAAGATATATGTAGCAATCGACAAAATACGTGATTAAAACATGAATATAGGGCGAAAATATATCAAAATAAATGATTATGACATCCTAACTACATCAACACCAACACATATGAAGATTAACCACGCATGAAGAGAAAATATTCAGTATTCATAGACAAATACATCATCAAACCCTCAAAATATGTGAATAATACTTCAAATACAAGCCAAATACATAAAATACAAGGCTAAAGATAGGAAAAATGTCACCAATTCTCTCCAAATAGCCCCAAATCTTCTTCAGATGATAGATCTAGACTCTGTCCTCAGGGCCTCCAAATTTCATGGTGAAATAAGGCTCTTAGAGCCCCCAATACGCCAGAATACGCAACAAAAACCCTAGAATACGCTTAAATAATAGGCATTGCAGGGTTAAGTGCTTATCGGGTTGAAACCCGCACCCATATGCCCTCAAAACCAAACCCAAATGTCGGATCAACTTGTAGCCGTCCGATCAAGCAGGATCGCACCATGGAAGGCCACGTGGCGCGCTCTATCGGATCCGCTCCATTTGCATCGACCAGCTCCGATTTGCATCTGAGTTCAGCTCGGAAACGATCTCCGTCGTCCGTTCGAACGATGAACGGATGTGATTCCGCCACGTCGCCCCAGGAGCTCAGCCTTCTTCGCATCGCTTCGGGTTGATTTGCGTTGTTACTGGCTGTTCGATAGAAATCGCATGGTCTAAAAGTTGCCACGTCGCCCGCTTAAACTGAAGCCTCGTCCCTCAACAATGGCCGCTGGATCGTAAATTGATGGGCCAGATGACGCCACGTCGCCATGAATCGCTGCCGCCCGCTGCTTCGACCTCATCCGCTGGTAGCGATTAGATCACGATCGAGCGGTTCAAAGGAGGCCGCGTCGTCCTCTTCGTTTCGCCCGTTGGATTGAGCGGGAGATGGTTGAATTGCGCCACGTGTCAAAATCTGACGCGTTTCTATCCGTATTTCCATATTAACGACCGTATTTCTCACGTATTTCCCCATTTAAATAGTATTCTCCATTCAAAAATTCATAGTAATTAGCACAGATTTCAGAAAAATACAAATAAATAGTCGTTGGAATCGTGAGATCGAGATCTAGCCATGAAAAATATAAAAAGGCAGAAATACTCAATAAAATTCATATTTTGTGCACAAATCAATGGTTTGCTTTAATAAATGATGATATACAAAATACGAACGTATTAGAGACCAATTAAGTATCATATAAGCACAAAATAGGGCTAAATGGGGTGTTTACTATGCAATATTCAACCCGAATCAATCACCCGCCTGGGTGAAAGATACAGTCTGCAGTAAGAGAAAATAGAGTAGGGCAATTAACTATCGAAGGAATGACTGTCATCTGTCCTGGTCCAAAAATGCACAGTGAGGTTAAAATCCAGAGGATAGACACAACTCACCCTAAGACCTATACTCTAACACACAACTTATCACGAAATCAATATCAAGAGATAAATCATTTATACCACAAATCTCTTAAAACAATCTAAAAACTCATGAAAACTACGAAATCTCAATAACCTTTCTTAAAACAAATATATGAGTAACATATAATCTGTTAAATGAAAAGAGACATCATGATGATATGAGTTCAAAAGATGATATACCATGTAGGTTGAACTCCTAAATTTCAGATTCACCCATAATCCCTAATTCTTCACGCAACCTCACAAAAGAATCTTCCTTAAGAGGTTTAGTGAAGATGTCGGCGATTTGTTTTTGGGTTTCAAAGTACTCTAAGATGATGTCCTTCTTAGCTACATGATCATTGATAAAGTGGTGTCTCACATCTATGTGTTTGGTACAGGAGTGATGTACCGGATTCTTGGAAAGACATATAGCACTTTGGTTATCAACATGACAGGGCAAGTATCACAATTGACACCATAGTCCTTAAGAGTGTGTCTCATCCAAAGAACTTGTGCACATGCAAGACCTGCGGCAATATATTCCGCTTCAGTCGTGGACAATGATACCGAGTTCTGTTTCTTGGAGAACCAATAGACTAGGGAATTTCCTAAAAATGGCAAGTGCCACTAGTACTCTTCCTATCAGATTTGCATCTGGCAAAGTCGGCATCACTATATGAGATTAACTCATATATGCTAGATTTAGGATAAAGTAACCCATAATCTAGTGAATGATTGAGATAACGAAAAATTCGTTTAACCGCAATCAAGTGTGACTCCTTAGGTCTAGCTTGATATCTAGCACGCAAGCATATGGAAAACATGATATCGGGCCTACTAGCAGTTAAATAGAGTAAGCTACCAATCATACCTCGATATAGACGAACGTATACATCTTTTCCGTTCTCATCCTTGTGTAGATGGGTTGTCGTACTCATGGGAGTTCTTTTGTTTGAGGACGATTCCATCCCGAATCGCTTGATAAGCTCCCAGGTGTACTTGGTTTGATGTATGAAAGTCACATCCTTCATTTGCCAAATTTGTAGTCCAAGGAAATAGTTAAGCTCACCCATGTGGCTCATCTCGAATTCATCCTTCATAGACTTAGAAAATTCTTGGCAAAGATTAAAGTTAGTAGAACCAAATATAATATCGTCTACATAAATTTGAATCAATAGGATGTCATTTTCATAATTCTTAATAAAAAGTGTTGAATCAACTTCACCCATTTTAAAACCTAAATTCAAAAGAAAGGTTTCGAGTCGATCATACCAAGCTCTAGGAGCTTGTCTTAACCCATATAACGCTTTCTTAAGTTTGAAAACATGGTTTGGAAATTTTTCATGTATGAAACCAGGTGGCTGAGAAACATAAATTTCTTCATTAACAATACCATTTAAAAATGCACTTTTAACATCCATTTGAAACAGTTTGAAATTCTTATAAGATGCAAAAGATAAAAGCAATCTAATAGCTTCTAATCTAGCTATGTGGGCAAAGGATTCTTCGAAATCGATACCTTCTTCTTGCCGGTGTTGGCGTTTTGGCGGACCCTCAGAGCTCGGGTCTGTGTCCGTCCTAAGTCGGACGGACCACATGGGCTTAAAACGCAGCGAAAAAACAAAAACAAAAACTTTTAAGCTAGCTAAACTATTTAGCTAGGCTCTGAGGGAGCCAGAACCTAGCCCGATCTATGCCAACTTAGGGTGGATCTTACCACCCCAAGAGGGATCATTCTAAAGCGACTAATTAAATCTACGCTAAAATTACTTAACCACATACCCGGAATCTTGGCCCTGGAGCAGGTAAGATGTACAGCACCGTCTTCAGAAGCTCCTCGTAGCTGAGCCGCCCTGACTCGATCCGCCTGAGCCGCCTCGCACCCTCGAACCGATCTGCCCGAACCGACTTTCACCTCCGAGCCGATCACACGCGGTAGAAAGTTTCACTTGAGTAGAACCCGCGTCTTAGACGTCTGGATCCAAATCCAAACCCCCTTTGTAGTCTTGCTAGGACTACTCCGGAGATTAGGGAGAGAGAGAGAGAGAGAGAGAGAGAGAGAGAGAGAGAGAGAGAGAATAGTTTAGTCGCCGATCGAGCTGGCTCTAAAAGTCGGGAGCTACTCGATCGAGGACTTGTTGTGTTTTTCAACGAAGAGAGTGCACCCCTATTTATGTAGGGAGTCGGCACTTACTCTTTCGTTGTGAGCAATGTGGGACTTTTTCAAATGGGAGAAAAAAATCAATTAAGCCAATTTAGCTTAATTTCTGGTTTAAGTGAGCTTTTCATAAAAGCACACTTTGACTAATTAATTCTCTTCGCTCATTAAACTTTAGACACCAAACAAGCTATCAATCAGAAGGGCTTCGAATAGTGAACGCGTAGGAACCGACAACGACGAATTTCGACTTCGTTTGACCCCTCAAACAATTGCCCAAAGTTGGGAAAATAATCGATTTTCGTAGCCATCATTTGGGGTTTCAAAAACCCTAAATGACTTAAGTTGCGGGCACGCCCGCTAAGCTTAGCGGGCGCGCCCGCCCAAGGAGAGCAAGGGCGGGCCGCATGCCCGCTGGGCAGCGGGCGTGCGCCTGCTGCATGCAGCGGGCCACGCCCGCTGCTGCAGCGGGCGTGCGCCTGCTGCATGCAGCGGGCCACGCCCGCTGCTGCAGCGGGCGCCTGCACGCTGCAGTTAGCGGGACATGCCCGCTGCTGCAGCGGGCGTGCGCCCGCTGCTGCAGCGGGCTGCGCCCGTTTGCCCTTGTCTATGGGATTGTTAGCCCAGTGGGTCTAACCCACTTCGCCTTGGACTGTTTTCGTGTTTCCGGGCTCGTTTGAGCTCTGATTTGGACGCGGTTTGAACCTGTGTTTAGACCACGACGATCCCGTCAGCCAAGTAACCCTTTCCAATATATTTGTTCCTACTAAATTTGTCGTAACCAATTTACGACACGTTTAATCATAGTTTGCGTCAAATGCAACATTGTCCCTATTGCTATTACGACTAATTTTCACAACAAGCTTTGTGAATATTAACTATTCAATATCATCAAATAATTCTCTCTCAATTAAGCTTCCTATTACTAAGACACGAACACTACTCGGTGTGAGACCCTACAGCCTGACCTTACTACAGGTTGGGGCTCGGAACCCCTAGACGACGGTCACTACGAGCAGTAGCTGTCGTCCCTGTTTCAGAATCATCATAACGTGATCGACCCCTTGACAAAAGCATCATTGGGTTTACATTGGCTGTGTCAGTGATGAACTCCGTTAGCTATAGTCCCTTCGTCAAGACTGTGTTCCTGTTGGCCTAGGGTATGGTTTACTGTCAACCCTATTAGACAACATTGGTCAGTATACGGCGGTCTTTGTTGTATACACATTGTACTTCTTACAACGTACCCCGGCCGAGGATTAACATAAAGACCGTACTGAGCCTGTAACACTAACTTCCCTTTAACGGAAGTGACGAATCCCATCTTAGTCATCTACTTGCCTCAAGAGCTTTGGGTGCAGCTCAACCTAAGATCTTTCAGCAGGCCTAGCCTCGAAGCTAGATCATAGGTCTAAGCTACACGGTTCACTCATAGGTTCGTACAAATGACTTCAGGTCATAAGGACCAGTTAACCTATCATCACCCTAGAGTTATTAATGACAGTTCAGTTAAAGTTAACCATTTAATAACTCTAAGCTGGTCATTCAGTGAAGTCATTCTCCAATGAGCACCTGTGTCTCGTCTCCGACTTCACCAAGTCGAATGACTATGAGATCATCATTACCCTAAGGTAAGACGAAGACACAATGGTCTATCCGATGTGTCGATATCCAGTTCTCGACACATCTATGATCACGAACCGTTTAAGACTTACGTTTCTATTCGGTCACTTACTTACTCATAATCGAGATCTTATCTAGATACGTAAGGACCTAACTATAAGTCTATGGATATTATCTAAGTATATTAATACGAACGATTTCATACTCAGGATAATATGTACCATATACAGTATGAACAAGACGTATACATAAGATAAATTACCTTATGGGCATATATCCTCCTACATCTCCCACTTGCACTTAGGCTATTTATCTCGGTATCTCATACCGTTATAGCATATCAGTCACTTTGACATTTATATGATAAACCTAAGAGTGGTTTTACTAACGAGTATCTACAACAAATTTTAATGGATTAAATAATACATATCTTGATCACACAGGGTTGATCCTTTGAAAAAATGATCTGGATCAATTTTTCCTATCTTTGTATAGATATCAATTAGCTAATACAACCTAGATGTAAGGTCTAACATTATAATCTATAATTCAGTCTCAGCTCATTCCACTTTTCTTGTGTCAATATGTCAAGTACATACATGACACCCTAAGTCTCTATATATACGATTAAATCAAAACAATTTTGATTCAATGTTTTATATAGGTGATTTATAAGTTGAAAAGCCTTTTTACTTAGTCCGAGAAACCGGAACTAAGTATACGAGCTGGCTCCCACTGACTTTAAGAATTACCTGGTTAAATACTTCAATATTATATCTAAATCATATTTAAATTATATATACGAAGATATAACCATTTGGTAAGTGCTTTAGATGGAATGTACTAGTGTCGAGTTCGGTTTGACGAATGAGTTAAGTCAAGATCAGTTTAAGGAATCTTGACATTGACTCACTCAATCAAACGTCCTACACTGTACTTTTTCCTTAACCATATTTAATATTAACTCTTTAATAACTAAATGCAGTTTATTAAGAATTAATCTTAATATGCGTATAATTGTGATCCCACACAATTTATACGCCCCTGGAACCTATATTTAACTACCAATTGACTATAACATTAAGTCAGCTCCAAAAACAACATTTTCCGAAGCTTCGCATCATCATTCGAGAATTTTCGCAACCATCTCAGAAAGCCACAATCACAAAAAATTTAAGCCAAACAAATTTCAACTCAACAGAAAATGCAATTTCCGAGACATTCATTAAAACAACGGATTCATAAAGATGAACCGTAATCTGTTTATCCAATAAACTTTGAGTGTAGAACACTCAATCATTGTTTTCAACCTTTAAGAAATGATACATTTTATTTAAATAAAATTTAGTATCATCTCATTCTCGATCATGTCTCTTGAAGTCTTTGAACGGCACTAGCAGCAACGATTGCTCAGATTACCGACCGTCCTCTGCACTTCTTCCAATCTTCGCTTCATTTCAGCCACCTGTATACATTACACAGATGTCTTTAGTATCTCATACTATATGATTGGAAATAATTACGTTTTATTGAATTGAATTTGTACCTGAGGTAGAGGCATTAGTATGCCCCTTCTTTTTCTCTGCAAGATAGATCTTACAGTTCCTCTTCCAGTGGCCAATCTTATGGCAATGGAAGCACTCAAATTTTGACGGGGCCCCTTTAGTCTTTTTCTTCCCTTTCTTCACCTTCGCAGGTTGCGAGACCTGCCTCTTCTTACCCTTGCCTTTCGGCTGGTTGGAAGAAGCAGAGCCAACAACCAATGCAGTCGGCTTCTTCTCAATCTGCTCAAATTGCCTAAGCATATTGAGGAGACCAGGAAGATCCGTTTCAAGACTGTTCATTATAAAACCAGTGATGAAAGGCTTAAACTCAGGAGTTAAAGACTTCTGGATAATGTCCACGGACATCTCATTGTCCAGGACAAATCCTAACTGGGCGGCGTCCTATATGTACCCGATCATCTTGATAACATGATCCTGTATGGGCCCTGCCTCCATCTTTGTACCCCAGAGGTTGATAGTGGCTTCGAACTTGGCAGCTCTAGATCGCTTGTCGTATAACTCTTGTGCATTAAGAAGCATACTTTGAACATCCATATGTTCATGCTTCCTATGCAGTTCGTTACTCATCGAAGCCAGAGTAAGGCACCTGGCCTTCTCTGCATCCCTCTGGTATAGCTTATAGGCTTCCTTTTCCTCGAAGGTCGAATCGTCATCGGGCTTCTCCGAAGCGTCCTCGAACAGTACGTATCCAATCCCGGCTAGGGAAAGGACCAACTTAATGTTCCTAAGCCAATCTTTGTAGTTCGTTCCATCAAGCACGTTCTTCTCTACCATATATCTAAGACCCGAATCCATTCTGCATTTTATAGATACTTTAGTCAGTATATGTTCTTTGTATAGTTTTAATGGTTTTAATAAAACTATATTCTCCCACTAAATTTATTAAAGCCATAATAATAAAAAATTTATTATATAATAACATTTGTGAGAGAGGGATCCGATTACCCTGAGTCTGACAACCTTGAATGTGTCTCAACAAGTTGTCCGACTCTACAGTCGGTAGACGAACTCGTCGTCAATCATATTAAATATGATTCCCTATCGATTTTACCCCTAGTCATTTGTGATCATGAGTGTGCTCATCCGGATCACAATGGCTACCCTAGTCGGACCCTTGTTTTCGTGTCTTGCCTATGCCCCACCGCTCGGTGTATGCACGACACATTGGTTTGGGTCAGGACTTAGACTACATTCTTGGTTAGACTTACGTCGATGCTCGGAGGATGAGACAATGGTTTTAGTCAGGTCAAGATGTCAATCAAGAAATCGGTTTCTATAAGATTGACATGTCACGGCTTGAGTGTAGCTCAACAACTGTAACACGTTCTTACAGTTTCCAACTCCTAAAACAAGGAACGCTACGATTTATCTTGAACAAGATTAGCATCGTATTTGACTTAGGTATAGTCAATGGACTTACACAGTCATGAATCGACTCCTTGCGGTCAGCGGACGCGGCCAGGGAATTGACTAAGCCAAGACCACTTAGTACCTAGTCTAGCTAGGTTGGTCCAGCAAACTTAGCCAAGCACATTGACCGACATCATGATCCATTGAAGGAGTTTTCATCAAGTTTATGTTTGTCCAAACAACTAAATGGCTTTTAATTAAGAAAACTAGTTAATCCTTATCAACTAGTGGATCCTAAAATTCGAAATTTTATGGATTGGTTGAACAACTTTTATTAAGTCCTTATCAACTATAAGGTTCATTCGTTCAACGTGCTACCCCAATCTAATTATGATTTTATAAAACAATTACAACATGTTTCAACATTAGTCTTTCATGAAAATCATCAAATAAACGATTTAATGAAATGATTGACAATCAAAGGGACTACCCTAATCTGGTATTAGGTTTTGATGTTGTTTTTGTTTATAAAACATAACATGTCACTAGTTTATTAAAATTTCATCTCATAAAATTTTAAACATTTAATGGCTAACCTAATAAGGTTCATGAATACATTATTCAAACATGTCCATTAAAATAAAATGAAACAACTAATTTATCCTTATAAATAAAAGTTTCAACTAGTGACATATAATGAGTATTTGCAAGTTAAAAATTATCTACATAATAAATAACACGCAAACCTAAAATTTAACAATTAAATTTAAAGATCAAAATTTAAAGCTACAAATCATTTTATCACATAAAACTAGGTATCATAAAATTATCAAATAATTTTAAAACATAGGCTTTAAAATTTTAATCAATCATTTCTAAGATTAAAATATCGCATAAATAATTTAGAAACATATACGTAATTTAAAATAAACTAATTTATCTTTTCATCTTATGAAAATAAAATATTTCTAATTTACATATCCACTAAAGCAATTTTAAAACACTTTTAAAATCATTAGAAATTGATTTAAAAGCTTTCAAATAAAGTTTTTAAAAATTTCAAACCTTTATGTAATTTAAGAAAATTAAATTTCCAAAATAAAATATTCCTTAAAGTTACATAAACATTTAAATGCTCGGAAAAATATTATAAAGCATTTAAACATTAGAGACCCATTTAAAATTTATCGCATAAAATTAAATTGTCCCACAAAAAAATTTCGTGTTGCAAAAACATTTTTTAAAACCACAACATTTTTAAACTAATTTTAACGTAAAGCTAAAATAGTTCGTATGTTGAAAATTAAGCAATTTTAAAGATTAAAAAATGTCGCTATAATAGATATATAGCATAACCGTGGCTCTGATACCATTGTTGGGGTTTTGGCGGATCCTCAGAGCTCGGATCTGTGTCCGTCCTAAGTCGGACGGACCATAGGGGGGCTTAAACGCAGCGGAAAAACAAAAACAAAAACTTTTAAGCTAGCTAAACTATTTAGCTAGGCTCTGAGGGAGCCAGAACCTAGCCCGATCTATGCCAACTTGGGGTGGATCTGACCACCCTAAGAGGGATCTATTCTAAAGCGACTAATTAAATCTACACTAAAATTACTTAACCACATACCCAGAATCTTGGCCCTGGAGCAGGCAAGATGTACCGCACCGTCTTCAAAAGCTCCTCGTAGCCGAGCCACCTTGACTCGATCCGCCTGAGCCGCCTCGCACCCTCGAACCGATCCGCCCGACCGACTTTCGCCTCCGAGCCGGTCACACGCGGTAGAAAGTTTCACTTGAGTAGAACCCGCGTCTTAGACGTCTGGATCCAAATCCAAACCCCCTTTGTAGTCTTGTTAGGACTACTCCGGAGATTAGGAAGAGAGAGAGAGAGAGAATAGTTTAGTCGTCGATCGAGCTTGCTCTAAAAGTCGGTAGCTACTCGATCGAGGACTTGGTGTGTTTTTCAACGAAGAGAGTGCACCCCTATTTATGTAGGGAGTCGGCACTTACTCTTTCGTTGTGAGCAATGTGGGACTTTTGCAAATGGGAGAAAAAATCAATTAAGCCAATTTAGCTTAATTTCTAGTTTAAGTGAGCTTTTCATAAAAGCACATTTTAACTAATTAATTCTCTTCGCTCATTAAACTTTAGACACCAAATAAGCTATCAATCCGAAGGGCTTCGAATGGTAAACGCGTAGGAACCGACGACGACGAATTTCGACTTCGTTTGACCCATCAAACAATTGCCTAAAGTTGGGCAAATAATCGATTTTCGTAGCCGTCATTTGGGGTTTCAAAAACCCTAAATGACTTAAGTTGTGGGCGTGCACGCTAAGCTTAGCGGGCGCGCCCGCCCAAGGAGAGCAAGGGTGGGCCGCACGCCCGCTGGGCAGCGGGCATGCGCCCGCTGCAGTTAGCGGGACATGCCCGCTGCTGCAGTGGGCCATGGGCTGCGCCCGTTTGCCCTTGTTTATGGGCTTGTTAGTCCAGTGTGTCTAACCCACTTCGCCTTGGACTGTTTTCGCGTTTCCGGGCTCGTTTGAGCTCCGATTTGGACGCTGTTTGAACCTGTGTTTAGACCGGGACGATCCCGTCAGCCAGGTAACCCTTTCCAATATATTTGTTCCTACTAAATTTGTCGTAACCAATTTACGACACGTTTAATCATAGTTTGCATCAAATGCAACATTGTCCCTATTGCTATTACAACTAATTTTCACAACAAGCTTTGTGAATATTAACTTTTCAATATCATCAAATGATTCTCTCTCAATTAATCTTCCTATTACTAAGACACGAATACTACTCGGTGTGAGACCCTACAGCCTGACCTTACTACAGGTTGGGGCTCGGAACCCCTATACGACGGTCACTACGAGCAGTAGCTGTCGTCCCTGTTTCAGAATCATCATAACGTGATCAACACCTTGACAAAAGAATCATTTGGGTTTACATTGGCTGTGTCAGTGATGAACTCCGTTAGCTATAGTCCCTTCGTCAAGACTATGTTCTTGTTGGCCTAGGGTATGGTTTACTGTCAACCCTATTAGACAACATCGGTTAGTATACGGCGGTCTTTGTTGTATACATGTTGTACTTCTTACAACGTACCCCGGCCGAGGATTAACATAAAGACCGTACTGAGCCTGTAACACTAACTTCCCTTTAACGGAAGTGACGAATCCCATCTTAATCATCTACTTGCCTCGAGAGCTTCGGGTGTAGCTCAACCTAAGATCTTTCAGCAGGCCTAGCCTCGAAGCTAGATCATAGGTCTAAGCTACACGGTTCACTCACAGGTTCGTACAAATGACCTCAGGTCAGAAGGACCAATTAACCTATCATCACCCTAGAGTTATTAACGACAGTTCAGTTAAAGTTAACCATTTAATAACTCTAAGTTGGTCGTTCAGTGAACTCATTCTCTAATGAGCACATGTGTCTCGTCTCCGACTTCACCAAGTCAAATGACTATGAGATCATCATTACCCTAAGGTAAGACTAAGACACAATGGTCTATCCGATGTGTCGATATCTAGTTCTCGACACATCTATGACCACAAACCGTTTAGGACTTACGTTTCTATTCGGTCACTTACTTACTCATAATCGAGATCTTATCTAGATACGTAAGGACCTAACTATAAGTCTATGGATATTATCTAAGTATATTAATATGAACGATTTCATACTCAGGATAATATGTACCATATACAGTATGAACAAGACGTATACTTAGGATAAATTGCCTTATGGGCATATATCCTCCTACAGCTGGTAGCCTTGAGCTACTAACCTTGCTTTGTTCCTTGTGATGATCTCGTTCTCATCGGTCTTATTCTTGAAGATCCACTTGGTCCCAATAACTTGGTGACCACTTGGAAGAGGAACGAGCTCCCAAACTTTATTTCTCTCAAATTGCATGAGCTCTTCTTCCATTGCCACAATCCAAGAGCTATCCTCACATGCTTCTTGGATGTTCTTTGGCTCGATGGTAGAGGCAAATGCGCAATGAGAGAATTCTTCAATTCTTGACCTCGTTCGAACATCCACTCCAATATCTCCAATAATTTGGTCATGAGGGTGGTTGTGAACGGTTGGGTAAGCTTTGGGAATTCCTGCATCACTTGGAACATCTTCAACAATCTCATTAGTAGTGTTAGTCTCAATAATAGATTCATTAATCTTAACGTTACTAAGAGAATCACATATAGCATCTACACTCTCATCTATAACAAGAGGAAAATCAAAATCTTCATAAAATGATACGTGTAGTGATTCCTCGATCATTGAAGAGGTTTTGTTGTATATCCGGTAGGCTTTGCTACGTGTGGAATATCCAACAAAAATCCCTTCATCGGATCTTGGCTCAAATTTATCTAAGTTACCAAAGGTGTTCTTGATAAAACATTTTGAACCAAAAACTCGAAAATAATTAACTTGAGGCTTTTTGTCATAAAATAACTCAAAACAAGTTTTGTTCGTTCGGGGTCTCACTAGGATCCTATTGAGCACATAACATGACATGTGCACCGCTTCAGCCCAAAATTGTAGTCCAAGATGACTATTATGGAGCATGGTACGAGCACACTCAATAAGAGTCCTATTCTTTCTCTCTACAACACCATTTTGTGGTGGTGCACGAGGAAAAGAGAAATTATGAGTTATTCCGGTGTCATCACAAACTTTGTAAAAGACTCATTCTCAAATTCTCCTCCATGATCACAATGGATAGTGATAATGGTGGATCATAAGAGATTCTGAATCTTCTTGGCAAACAAGTTAAACTTTTCAAAGGCTTCATTCTATTAGTTAAAAATAAAACCCAAGTAAATCTAGAGAAGTCGTCAACGACAACTAATCCATAATGAGCATTGCCTAAAGAAGCGGTTCTAGTTGGCCCAAACAAATCTAAATGAAGTAATTCTGGGGGCCTCTTAGAAGTTATGCCTTTTTTAAGCTTGAAAGATGATTTACTAAGTTTACCTCTTTGACAAGAATCACAAAAGTTTTTCTTACTAAAAGCAATTTTTGGAAAACCTTTGACTAGATCATGCTTAGCTAACTTATATAAGTGCTTAAAATGAACATGACCAAAATGGCGATGCCATAATATTTGTTCATTTGTATTAGCAACTAAGCAATGTTCTACGGTTTTAGGCAAGCTCAAATAATAAATATTCTTACGCCTAATACCGGTAAACAAAACATGTGAATTAGAATCAACAATTTTACACAAGCCTTCTCCAAAGTTAACATTGTAACCTTTGTCACAAAGTTGACTAATGGAGATGAGGTTATAACACAAACCATTAACTAAAAATACATTAGTAATTAAAGTTTTGGAGGAATTACCGACTATACATACTCCAATGATGGTTCCTTTTTGGTTACCTCCAAAAGTGACCGTTGCACCATCCTTGATGCTACTCACTTCGGAGAGCAATGATAGATCTCCCGTCATGTGTTTGGAGCAACCACTGTCGAGAATCCATCCTTTCCTTTTAGAGCTGATTTGACCTTTATTGCTCTCTTTCTTTCTCTTGGGTACCTACATAGTATACCATAAGCTCATGGTACCCAATTTTTGTTGGGTCCAAGGGGATTAGCCCGTTGGAAGCCAAGTCCAAGTGGACTTCTGCTTCCCAACATAATTACTACTATTAATAATATCATGAAAATAGGAATCAACATAGGCATTCCTATCATTTAAGCTAGTGTTCTTAGGACCCCAAATAGTGTAAGTTTTGGGAGTCCTTTTCCTAGTTGCATGCATATTTGTTAGATTTCTATGTGGTGCATGTTTCTTAGGAACATGGTTCTAGCATAAAAATAAGGAGGAGGATATGCATTAGACATATGTGGGTTGTATGCATGTTTGGAAACATGCATGTTGTATGAGACATATGGAGCATGCGTGACATGTGGAGGATGTGTATACATGTAAGAATGATGCGCATGATTATATGGGTGTATAGGAGCACGTACATCAGTATTTCTCATGTGTGGATTTGCACGTGTCTGTGTGTGTGTGGAGCATTGAAAGTGTCATGAGTATCCACTTGTGAAGTAGGAAATTTCCTACGTGGATGAACGTTGGTGTACATGTAAGCATGGCTTCTCTTTTGATTTCCACCCGTAATGGGTTTCTTACCAAAAGGAAGAGATTGTGAAGTGGTGACCTTCTTGGTAGGTTTGCTACATATAGTGTCTTTGACATAACTTGTGGATGCACCGGAGGAAGGCCTCACGAAATCTATAGTTATACCAAAGGAGGTGCGATCATTGGATGCATTTTCTTCCACATAATCAAGTCCGACATGATGTGTGGCCGGAAATTGATTTGCGAGCAAATCGTCCAATTGTCTTTTCCCCTTATTAAATCTCACAATACGGGAGGACATGAGCTCATATTTCTCTTTAAGAGAAGAAATATTGGTATCCAAGGTAGACACACGTGCTTTGAGCTCGTGCACTTGGGTTTTAAGAGAATCATTCTCTAAACCCAATTGTGTGTGTCGTGAAGCTAGATCATTATTCTCCTTAGGATGTGTTTGATCTAGTTGAGACTTGAGGGTATTCACCTCATTTCTCAAGGTGACATTTTGAGAAGCCAAATTTGCTCTCTCAAAAGTTAGTGTATCAACAATGGTGTCATTGTTGATAATGCATGGTGTGGATGGTTTGCTAACATATAGTTTCTTTAAGCTAGTATATCTAAGCATCAAAGATTGATACTTAACAAGTAATTCTTCATTAGTAATATGTAATTCATCCATAGTTACCTCGGGTTCATACATGTCGGAATCACTCTCATCGGAGAGTGAATCTTCCCGGGCCATGAAATACAGGTGGGCACTTTCACCCTTCTCATCATCGAATTCGCTTGATGAGTCTCCACTAGAGTCATCGAATGTACTAACTAGTCCTTTCTTTTTATCCTTCTTATTCTTGTCGCACTTGTGGTACTTCGGAGCCTTCCACTTCTATTTGTTTCGTAGCATTGGACAATCCTTCTTGATGTGCCCTGGCTTATTATACTTAAAACACAAAGAGGAAGTATTATTAGTAGACTTAAATCTATGTTTGGAGGGAAATTTACCTTTGCGAAAGAAGCGTTGAAAATTATTCGCCATTTGAGCCATTTCCTCCAAGTCCATCTCATTTTCTGATTCTTCACTATCGGAGGATGAAGAATTGGCTTTGAATACTAAAACTTTCTTCTTGGCCTCCGAAGGGTTCATCATAGCTCGAATCTTCAATCGGTTCTCCCGTCTTACTTCGTAAGACATGAGAGTGCCGATAAGATTCACGACTGTGTAAGGCTTCAAGTCGTTGACCTCCTCGGTGGCGATAGCTCTTCTTTTCCACTTGGAGGTCATTCCCATTATGATCTTCCTTACCTTATCTTGTTGGGAATAGACTTGTCCGAGAGCTTCCAGTTCATTAGTGATATCGGTAAACCGTCCGTACATCGATGCTATGCTTTCATTTTTCTGCATATGAAACATATCGAAAGTTTGCACAGCAACATAGAGTTTAGAAAGTTTTACCTTGTTTGTTCCCTCATGGGTACCGACGAGATGGTTCCAAATTTGATATGCACTCTTACATGTGCATATCTTCTTGAACTCATCTGGGTCCAACGCACAATGAAGAGTGTTCATTGCCTTTGCATTGTTGACTTCGGTAGATTTCTCAGAAGCCGTCCATTTTCGAAATCATCTTTGGTGGGCTCGATGTATTCTTTGTGGAGGGTTCTCCAAAGGGAAGCACTCCTTAGGAACGTCTCCATCTGGCATTTCCAATAGCCGAAGTTTGTGCCATTGAAATGCGGAGGACGCAACGTCGATTGTCCTTCGAATACTGTGGATGCTCCATCACGATCGTGATTGTTGTACGAAGTCGGTGGAGGATAGTTGTTATTGTTGGATGTTATAGAAATAAACTAGCGCTCTGATACCAATTGTAAGGTCACTGGCTATGAGAAAAACACTAGAAGGGGGGTTGAATAGTGTTTATGCAATTTAAAAAGATAGTTACACCAAATTAAATTCCTAACCAACAAATAATGCGGAATAAGAGTAAACCCTAAAATGAAACAATGCAAACGCAAGGATGTTTCAAGGGTTCGGATTACCCAAGTCACTTCCCGACTTTTTCCCAGTAATCCTATGTCCCTTCCACCCAGTAACCACCAGATACTCAAGTTAGAACCCTAACATGAGGTTTCCTTAAAAAAACTCCACTTGTAGAAACCCTACAAGTGAAATCGAAATGCACTCGATTGACCTTGACTCCCACAACTTGGGAGCAAGCAAACCACTTTCACAAACCGAGAGTAAATCAAATAACGAAAGTTATGAAATATGAAATTAAGCAACACTTACAATCACCTATGCCTTGAAGTAGAACTTGAAGGAGAAGTGTGTTGTGTGTTGAAAGACTCTCTTGGAAGAGAGGAAAGCCATTTCTCTTGATTGCACCAAATGCCTAGAAGATTTCTCTTTGGTTCTAGGTTGGAGAGCAAGAGATGAAAGATAGGAATTCTAGGGCTTTTGGATTTTTAGAGCTTTGATCTTGAACAAATGAAAGCTTGAATGTTTTAACAAGAGATGATCAAAGAGTCAACCTCTCAATGGAACAGGAGAGGCTTCTTTTATAGCTTTTTCAAACCCTTCAAGCTGAATCACCAAAAACCCCTTTGAAATCCGTGAAGAAAACCCAATGGATAGAATCTACGCCCGCGACAGTCGACTGTTGAACGACTCACAGTCGACTGCTGCACAGTGACAGAGGGTAGGTGAGAATTCATAACTGTAACTTACCACGTGGACAGTCGACTGATGAGGCGGAGACAGTCGACTGTTAAACCAACAGGCGACTGTAAATCCTACTATTGGCGATTGGCCGTAAGCTGGATAAGTTGAGGAAATCAAAGAAAAGTCTGGAAATACAAGACATGCGACTGATGAAGAGAAGGCAGCCGACTGTAAATCCAACAGGCGACTGTAATTCCTTCTACAGGCGACTGTCACAAACCCTGACATTTTCCAGAGAGTTGAGTCTACAGAGAGTCTTATAGACAGACGACTGTTGAAGCATCGACAGTCGACTGTAAATCCAACAATAGTCGACTGGCCAGATCAAAACTGAGAAATAAATTTGGGTTGAGGATGGACATGCGATTGATTAACAAAACACATTCGACTATCACTTGGACAGGCGCCTGTGCAATGTACAGAAGTCGCCTGAATGAGTTAAAGCTAAGAAGCCCAAAACTAGACTGAAAAAGTTTGTGCATAACAGGCGACTGTAGAACAAAACACAGTCGACTGTTTTAAGACAGGCGACTGTAAATCATTCAGCAGTCGCCTATTGAAATCATGACAAACACAATCTAGATAGAAGTAAATTGAAGTCTAAGAAAAGTTGATCTAATGATATCCTAAGACTGAGATGAAGATGTGTGTGTGCTCCAACAAAGTTCTACTTCTAAGCTACATACTAGAAGAGAAACAAGAAGATTACATTTGAAGAATTCTCTCTTCAATCCACTGCATGAGCTTGAAGTCTTCTAGGAGCTTCAATCACCATCTATGATCATCCAATCCACTTCCTTTGCTTTCAATGATCTTTGAGTGTCATCCAGTGCAAATAGATTTTCATGATATGCTTATGCAATGGATTAACTGCAAATAGGGGATTAGTCGCACGTATTTATATTTGCTCATCATTAACACCAATTAGAGAGAAGTCCAATACTCAGCAGCAGCAACATTACAACACAAAAAAACTACTGAAGGTAGACGTGATAAGTTTATTATGAGGGGATTTCTTTTAAGTCACGAGTGCTTTAGAAAAAGCGTGCACATGCAATGTTCTCAAAATGGTCCAAATACGTGCTAGGCAGTAATTACGCGTAACTTCAAAAATTGACATCAAATAATATACTTGCCTGAATGGAGCGATTTTGGTGTCCACGCGATCGTAAGATAAGCGTGAATATATTTGCGTCAATGGTTTCATGATATCAAGCTAAAAGTGCTCAACCAATAAATTAATATTAAATCTAATTCATATATATACTATTTATACAATGGCAACGTAGTATTGCAATAATCTATCATAACATATATATGTAGATGCACACATACATTATAACTACTAAGCATATAAGAATATAAGGTAACAGTTATATTATTATAGTATAAGTACTTGCATCTATTATATGTAAATTATACCTCGTATAATAAAATACTGGTTTTATAATATACAACATAGTAATAAAACTCATTGTTTCCGTTGTGTCACCTCGAGTTGGGGTGATCGTTACAGCGACGGGGCGGCGAGCTCGAACGACGATAGCAGCGACATTGGGAGGCAGAGAAAATGGCAGCGACGGTGGTGCTGCGTGCGACTTCGAGGGTGGTGCGATGACCTCCATACGGCGGCTGTTCGTGTAGGGAGAGGATGACCGCGAGAAGGTATGTCGGCGTCTTGACCGGGGGGGAGAGGCGGAAGGAGACGATGGAAGGTAGCTTGAAGGGAGGAGAAAGAAGATGGGTGAGCAGTGGGTTAGGAGGCAAAGATAGCGATGGGATGGCGGTGGAAGAAGGCGGCGGCGACTTCAAAGATCACCAGAACCTGGTTTTTGGAGGCGAGGAGGATCTCGCGAAGCGGTTTTGAATGGGAAGACGAGGCTTGCTAGGGCGACGACTCGAGGTGAGGTCACCGAGACAAGGGGACATGGCTAAGGTCTATGGATGGAGGAGCGAGCGATAGCGGGGCCATGGTTCGAGTTGAGGGGGAGAGGGGAGTTTTGCGGTGGGGGATACCGTGAAGGCTGTGGCGTCGGGACACTGAGTGGGGCGGTGTTATTTGTGGGTGGAGGAGACGGTTGAAGGAGGCTGCAATAAGGGAGATAGGTCGGAGGGTTGAGAGTGGTCGCCGGAGGTTTCTTAGGAGGGCTTGGCGGTGCTTTAAGGCTTACAGGCAGTGGCAGCGGTGGGGGATGACAGCAGGCAGAGGTGGTGGTCAATGAGGTGTATGGGCTATCAGAAGGGAATCGGGTTCCGTCGGAGTTGAGGGTGTTGTGGTTTCGTAGTGGAGGCTGATGTCTTGGGCGAGGGTGGCGTGTTTTCGAGAGAAGCCGGGGGTGCACTGGTGGTCCGACTGCGGAGGCGAATGCGAAAGGAAGGGCTCGGGGTTTTGTGAAGGAGGAGGAGCTCATGCATTGGTTTGGGTTGCCACTGCATGGCTACTTGAAGGAAGAGGGACATGATGTCGTTGCCAAGGAAAAAACGTGGGTTGTTGGGATCATGCGGGTTGATGAGCGAGATTTATTTGCATGTGAGGGGATCCGTGTTTTTGATGCATTTCGTTACGATAGTTTCGATCGGATCTGGGGGCGTGGTTTGTTTGAGATATATGGGTTCGTTGGGATACCCCGCACGAATCATGTGCATGGAAGGATGTTAGTTATGATTTGCAAAGAGGGAGAGATTTGTTACAGAAGATAGTGGGGAAGGTCGTGGAGATGTGATCAGATAATAACCTCTCCGCGTGAGTAGGTAATTGAAATTGACCGTTAAGACACTTAAATTTATTTGGATTAGTTTTCAACTGTTAAGATATTTTCTGTTAAGATTTGATTTAGGAAAATAATTCTGATCAACTTAGTTAAGATCAGATTGGGGGACTCATTTAGACAAGATATTTAGAGTTAAGGTTTGAAGATATATAGAATCGGTTTAAGATTCGTTAGATTATTGGGTTAAGAGTGGATTAACGAAATTCGATTTGGTTAAGATATAGGTTACGAAAGGATCAGTTTAGTTAAGGTGTTTAGATCAGGATTAGATTTGGAAGATATTAATTTGAAATTTATTCATGCCAAATCTAAGAGGATCAATTTGGTTATGACATTATGCTTATTAGGATAAGGTTTTGATTCGTTGAGATTCATTAAGATAGTGTCCGATTTAGTAATATCGATGTAGTTAAGATTTGATTTGGTGAATCATCTGGTTATGATAATCGGATTATATGATCTTGCCACTACAATCAACGTCAAACAAAAGTTATAAAGAAGATACCAATATGATCACTAAGTTGTGAGGATCACGAATACGTGGTCCGATCACGCGATTGAGCTATGGAAAATAATAATAAAATCATAAGACAATTTTTTAAATAAATATACTAATAGGAATACGTACGAAATATGTATGTACAGAAACAGGCCGTTACATATAATCATGTCTCTGTTTTTAGAAGTATCATCATTTGCATATGTAATTACACTTAAGCTATATTAACCCTCTGCATTGCATAATTAATACTTTAGCTATGTAATACAAAATACACTATGCAATGCATAATTAATCAACAGAATCATATACATGTCAATCTAACCCTCGGCATTTTTACCTAATAAAAATAACCTTCTACATAATTAATCTCTCGTTACAAAACTCTCTCTATTTACGGTTAAACTCGCTCATTACAGTTAAATAGAAAAGAAACATTATCCCCTTTTTACTCACCAAAATAATCATCACTTCTCCTACTACCTTCTTCCACTACCCCCTTCTAGTCTCTACTTGGCATTTCCTCATGTATTAGGAGGAGATCCCAACAAATTGGCACCTCAGCTTGCTCTTCATTTGTCTCCTGACTTGGCTCATGACTTGGTTCATCAGTCTGCTCCTCAGTTGGTTTCTCAGTTGGCTCCTTGGTTGGAACTTAGGATGTATAGCAAAGATTTACTTCAAAAGACACAACATCTACATCAGCCGTGTCTTCCTCTGCTGAATCACACAAGCTTATAATGTCAAGTTCAGAATGACACGTCTTCTAATTCTTGCCCATCACATTCATACGCAACATATAAATCCACAATTCTAGCCCCCTGCATGTTCAAGATTGTTGATGCATTCTCATCATCATCTATTCTTATGCACCAATTAAATTTTTCTCTCCATGGTTTGTAGTTCATTACCTAGCTCATGGATAAGATTGTGTAAATTCTCACACTTTAACAAGCCTGTAACACAATCACTGAAAATAGTCTACTCGCCAACTGCATAATACCCTTCAGCACATATTCTCAGCAAGCCCCCATGATGAATCTTCAAAGTTACTCAGTGGCTCTGTAAAATACATTAAACACATAACTAAAGATACAAGAATACACAATAAAGCATGTAATGCATGTTTACACAATAAACTATGCAATGCATAATTAACCAACTAATAATTGAACTATCTTACTGACCCTCTGCATTGTGCCTAATTAATCTACATTATCATGTATTTGTTTTTAGAATTATCATCATTTGTATATCTGATTACACTTAAGCTATACTGACCCTCTGCCGACCCTTTGCATTGCATAATTAATCCTTTAGCTATGCAATGCGGAATACACTATGCAATGTGGAATACACTATGCAATGCATAATTAATCAACACAATCATATACGTGTCAATCTAATCCTCTACATTTTGCCTAATAAAAATAACCCTCTGCATAATTAATCTCACATTACAAAATTCTCTCTATTTACAGTTAAACTCTCTCACTACAGTTAAACAAAAACAGAAACGCTATGCCTTTTTAACTTACCAAAATAATCATATCACTTCTCCCACTACCTTCTCTCCATATAAAAAATCTAAAATTGAAATTCAACAGTTTTGATGCAATAAATTTTTGAACATAATTCAACATTAAATCACAGTTATAAATGGAAAGTAAAAAAATTTGTGAAAAATTAAACATTCCTCACCGCCATCTTGTGCGTTGATCGTCAAATTCTTCTCGGTACTTCACGATTCTCCAAGATCCTAACAAAAGAACGGGAGCTTCAAACGTCTTACAGCCCAACGTCGTCGGATGAATGCCTCGTACCACAGATCATCGGTATATGTTGAGAATTCCCAGTTTATACTCTCTACACTTTTTTTAACACTAACTTTTTTGTTGTGAGTTGAGGGAGGCCTTTGGCCTTCCTCCCCTCATCATCTCATCATTACTCCCCACTAAGTTAGTGTGGAGTCCCTTGGACTTCTAATACCTATTTCTCAATGAATATATTGAGGGCCATGGCTTGTGCCATGGTTACTCCTTATGTGAGATTACTTTACTCTTCTACTAAGAATCCTTCAATATGTTATCAGCACCTACGCTCTTATTCTTTTTGAGTTTTTCATCCCGTCTCCTTTTAAAAATCAAACCCCTACACGTGAAGGAATCTATTGTTGCGACGAACTGTTGTGGCGATTGCGGGGATTTTTCTTTGGAGCGTATCGGGGGCGAAACTATCTACGGATTTTTATTATCACGATCTTCCCTAGATATTTGATCTAGAGGTAACTTCTTTTCGATCACGTAGATACCTACATAATGTAGTAAACTAAGATTTTACATAGCCAATTCTATAGGCTAGTATGAATCTGAACCATTTTTGATAATCATCACAAAACACAAAAAAAATAATTAATAATAATAATAATAAACCCAAAAACCCTTTCCCTTGCCCCCGATACCAGGAGGGCCTCTGGCCTTTCGTGCCCCCCCCCCCCCCAACCGGCAGAGGGGGGGGGGGTCTCTGCTCGCCAGTCGTCGGCCCCCCAGTAGGGGGGGCCTCTACCCTTTCGCCCCCCCACCGGCAGAGGGGGGTCTCTCGTCGTCGGCCCCTCCCAGCAGGGGGGCCTCTGCCCTTTCGCCCCCCCACCGGCGGGGGGGATCTCTCGTCGCCAGCACGATTCTCGAAACCAATCCTGCTTCCTGATCGACGAAGCGCTCGATTGCCGTGGTGCTCGGCAAATCTGAGTGAGCGGGCTCGTGAGAGATCATGTAGAGGATGAGGAAGCAGAGTAGGATGAGTATCGCCACCTTGATCTCGTCCTCAGCCTCCGGTGCGCTGCCGGTGGAGTTGCCGGAGCCGCCGGTGAGGGATGCCTCAATGAGGCCGCCGCCGCCTCCATTGAGATGCTGCTTCGAGCCCGGTGAGCCCAGGGATTGGCGATGCATACCGCGCTAGAGAGAGAAAGAGAGGGTTTTAGTTTGGGCTTTCTGGTCTTGTCTCTGGTAGCTGCTATAAAAAGAGGTAATTTTTTATCAACAATTCCCGTGGAAAAATAGTAAGCAATTACATAAACAAATAGCTGCAATGTGTTCGCCTAAAATTTGTTTAAAGGGCCTGCCCCGCGCCGCACTTCGGGCATGTCCCGCGCCGGCCACTTTTGGGCCTCCCTCCCCCGAAGGGGGGCCTCTGTAATCTGCGGGAGGTAGGGAGGCTCTTGCGGATTTTGGGTTATTGGGGACTCTTCACATCCCCTAACAAATATATTAAAAATTTGTTTTATGGTTTAAGATTAATATTCCCTAAAATTAAAATTTTGCTTATTACAGTAGTTGAGCTGTTTAATGGGCCTGAAGCCCAGATTATACATGAAAATAAGTTTTATGGGCATGCAGCTAGGGGTGGCAAAATGAGCCCGACCCGACCCGACCCGACCCGAACCCGGCATTCTTAACCGGGTATGGGTAGGGGCCAATACGGGTCAAGTAGGAAACGGGTTGACCCGACCCGACCCGGATAAAATCCGGGTCGGGTATGGGTTTGGCATGTCAACCCGGATGACCCGAATTTGACCCGGTTTACTTTCTCTATATATATAAAAATTTATAAAATAACTTCAATACACAGTTGCAATGTGAGTTGTTCTTATACGATTTGAATTGTTGTCATCTCCTTTAAAAGGTCTTGAATTCAATTCCCTTTACATACAACTTTTTTGTTAATTTTATTACTTTCGTTAATAAAATGGTAACGTTAATTGTACTTTCTTGCTGTCATCAGTGTGGTTTAAGCGACGAGCTACTGGAAATTATGCAACACTTAATAAATTGTCGGTGGCTCTTAATAAATAGCTGGATATCGAAAAAGGAGCAGTAGTGTATAAGTCAAATCTTAACCCGACGGGTTAACCCGAACCCGACCCGGAAATTTTTCGGGTCACCCGAACCCAACCCGGATTCAATCCGGGTCGGGTTAGGGTTTACCCCTATCCGGGTCGGGTCAAATTTGACCCGACCCGAACCCGAACCCACCCGACCCGTTTGCCACCCCTACATGCAGCCCCATTCAGCTTAATTATTATTTTGGTTTTCCCAATTGGGCCAGAAACCGAGTAAATCAAACTGCAAACTTAATTTGTCAATTAAAATTTTGCCAATGGGCCTGAAGACAAAGTATTAATAATATTTTAATTTGACTTATTGGGCCTGAAGCCAAGTTAATTCAATTTCAATAATTAATTTTTTAATTTTTGGCAAATGGGCCTGCAGCCCAAATGTTAATAATATATTAAAATGATTAATATTTATGGGCCTGCAGCCCCATTCAAACTATTAATTTATTTTAATTCCTTGCTATTATGGGCATGTTGCCTAGTCTTTCAAATTGCTAAAATTATAACACTCTTGCATTATTATTAATTTATGGAATATTAGGATTTTTCAAAATATAATCATCTTAAGGATCCTGAGACCGCTCTGCCGTTAGTCAACTAACCTAACGGTGTATGACGTCTCCCCATGGTCCGAAAGATTATTATATTTTATAGTCTCTTTTTCCATATTATATATGCCTGTGTTATATGGATGCGTGGTTGTTCATTTTGTGCCTGTAGCATATTATAAACTGCGTGGATGTTTATATAAGTAAAATGTGATTTTTGGGATCGGCCAGTATGATACCTTTTTGTCACGATCCGCTTCCCATGATACTTGGGGGCGAGGACGTGAACGGGCCCGCTTATGCTTAAAGCAAAGAAGAAGTACTTTTTTTCTTCCTTCTTGACTTAAGCACAATAAGCGTCTGTGTGTGACTACTTGGCAGGTTCTTGCTCGCGAACAATCGGAACAACAAATAATGGCATTATTACACTCAACATCCAGATTACATGTACACGAAGAATTAAGGCCTAGCATGGCAATTACAACAGTTACATGGAATTTAAAATACACCTGAAAGAATACAACAACAAGTATTAAACTTTTAAGGCAGCGCTGCGAAAGAATGCCGTCCTCAGCAGTGGGTCTCGTGCTCCTGGTTCTCTTGGTCCTCCTGCTCAATCTCCAAAGAACTCTTCGGTGAACTCTGCTCAAGACCTAACGTATATTTCACAGACAAGGAAATATACGTCAGCGAGGGTCGCTCGGCAAGATTTAAAACGTTAGTAATAAAATGACCCTCGACAAGATAATAATAAAGTTTGCAAATGATTTTAAGGGCGAGGAAAACACCACGGTGCACAACCAAGAAAAGTAAGGTAGCGTAATAAAACATGCAAGTGTAGCAAGGTGTGGTGTACAGAGTAGTGAGCATGCAATGTGTAGTGTGGAAAGTAGACATGGCAAGGTGTAGTGCTAACATGGCAAGGTGAAGTGCGTACAGTAAACATGGCAATATGTGGTCTGCAAGTGGTGAACATAGCAAGTGTAGTGTATAAAGTAGTGAGCAGGCAAAGTGCAGTGCGCAAAGTAACGATCAAGACAAGGTGTAGTGTGTAAAGTAACCGGCATGGCAAGTGTAGTGTGTATAGCAATAAGTATGGCAAGCGTAGTGTACATCAATAAGCAGGACAATAAGTTTAGCAGGTTACACCATAGTACCAGCAGAGGTAAAAGAGTGCATCAATCAATCTCCTATCCAGTGACAAGCCCAGTGTCTGGGGGGAGGTGTCTAGCATTACACTCAAGCCAAAAGGGAGCTACCCGTGACTCTATACTCACCGACCCGGCCAGGTGTCGGTCAAGTTAACCAGTCGAGGGTAACCCAGTATCCCGACCTCTACTACATTGGACTACCCCACCCAAAGTGTCCATAAGTTTATCCGTAGTTCAATGTTTGTCGTATGGCTAACATTCCGTAAATGGCCCGCGGCCCAATATCCGTGATGCCCGAAGGCCCAGTGGTCCGTAATTGCCCAAAGGCACAATAGTCCGTAGTTTGCCCCAAGGGCACAGTATCACATTTCATTAGAGCATTCATTCCACAAGTAGTGGCACATTAAGCGAGAAAAAGATTTTCCATACATTGTTAAAAGGAAAACATCAATTTGAAAGTAAAAACAAACCATACAACATTAGGATTATTCTGTCATTTCAAGAGTCATTAGGAAACTTACTTTTGAAAATGTGATTGTATTGTACTTTAAGATCGGCATGCAATAAAAATACTTGCGCCTTTGAGAAAGTTGTAGAAAACAATATTCTTACAGGTGGTAAATACTTGCGCCTTTGAAAAGTTAGCAGAAGATAATATATTGGTAAGGGTATATACGTGCCTGAAGTGATGTGAGTTTTGGGTGTCCCAGGTGGTGGTGACGTGAGGCACGTTTTATCTGCATTGTAGAATTGTGGTATTAGGTCCATGGTTACTAACCAGTTACAAGAAATTATAACATTAACTATAATAAGGTAATTTACTTAACTAAGACTTAATAACAATTAACAATTAATAACTTAACTATTAAACCTTTTTATAATAATAACTTCATAACTTTATATTAATAAACTTATAAACTAATAAAACTTTATAACAGTAACAGTAGTAATAATAATAATAATAATAACCTTATTAAATCCCCCCCCCTCAGTTACTCTCCCCCCTCTCTCTTTCTCTCTGTCGCGTCCCTCTCTCTGCCCCTTTCTTCTACCCTTTTTTGTTTCTCTCGAAGGGGCGCAGGCGAAGGGGCGATCAGCGTACGGCAGGCAGATCCGGAGGCGGGCGGCTGCGCAGATCTTGAGGGCGGTGGCGGCGTGGACCCAAGATCGGAGCGGCGGCTTCCCGAGGCGGCGGTGAGGCGAATCAGGCGACGGGCGACGCGATTCCACGGCGCGGAGGGCGGATCGGTGGTCCGGAGGGCGGCTCTGACGATCGTGGCGGCCGGCTTCGATCGAGCGGCTTCGGGGCGACGGTGACGGCGGATCTGAGGCGGACGGCGACGCTCGGATGTGGGGCGGTGATCTGGCGCAGTGGTGGCTCCTAGCGCACGACGATCGAGGAGGCGATGCTGGGGGTTCACGGCAGCGGCTCCTTGAGCTGAACGGCGGCGGCGATTCCCAAGGCCGTGCGGCGACAGCGAGCACGGGCACGGGCGATGCACGGCGATGATCCAAGCTCGGGAGATAATTATTGGGATCTGATTCTGTTGGTTTGGGGTTCAATTTGGGTTGATTGTGATTGTTTTCTGGTTGGTTTTTGGGTTGTAAGGAAGTTGTGGAGACTGGTTTGATTGGGGGGAACGATGGTGACATGGGTTGTTGTGGTGGCTGATTGTGGAGGGTTGTGCTTGTGTGTTGCTGTATGGAGGAGATGGTGGGATGTTGGCGTATGTGGGTGGCTGATGGAGGTATGACGACGATGATGATGCTGGTTGTTCCTCTGTGTAGATTGGTTTTCTGTTTGATTTCTCTATAGGTTGTTTTAAGAAGAAATTAAGGGGGAACCGATTGATGAGAGGTGGTTGTGAGGTATAGGGGGACTTGAAGGCTGATGTTGGATCTCACCAACATTTCGGTGGGATTCAATTAGGGAGGGTTAGTTAGGGTAAAGTAAACAGTAAGAATAATATAGGAAAAGTGATTTAGTAAAAGTAAATAAGTAAATAGTAAAAACTAATTAGTAAATAAAAATAATAAGTTAATTAGAAATTAACTTTTAGTTAAAAGTGATTAAAATCATTTGGTAGCAAATAGTAATTAACTTTTTAATTAAAAATAATTACGATTTAACAGATAAAATTACGCTATGGTAAAACTGTAAAACCGCGACGCGCTCGCATCGACGCACGGACGAAAAATCCACTCGGACGAAAATAACTGAATCAACGAAGTAAAAAAACGCACAGAACAGTCAAACATGTTGGGGTTTTGGCGGACCCCCAGAGCTCGGATCCGTATCCGTCCCAAGTCGGACGGACCACGGAGGCACAAAAGCGCAGCGGAAAAACCAGAAATCAAAATTTCTACACTATCTAAACTATTTAGCTAGGCTCTGGGGAGCCAGAACCCAGCCCGATCTATGCCAACTTGGGGTGGATCTAACCACCCCAAGAAGGATCTACACTAAAGCGACTAATAAAAACTGCACTAAAATGCTTAACCACATATCCGGAATCTTGGCCCTGGAGCAGGCAAGATGTACCGCACCATCTTGAGAAGCTCCTCATAGCCGAGCCGCGTTGACTCGATCTGCCTGAGCCGCCTCGCACCCTCGCACCGATCCGCCCGAGCTGCTTTCGCCTCCGAGCCGATCACACGCGGTAGAAAGTTTTACTTGAGAAGAAACCTGCGTCTTAGACGTCCGGATCAGATCCAAACCCCCTTCGTAGTCGTGCTAGGACTACTCCGGTGAACAGGAAAATAGAGAGAGAGAGATTTAGTCACGAATCGAGCTTGCTCTAAAATTCTGGAGCTACTCGATCGTTGACTGGTGTGTTTTTCAACGAGGAGAGTGCACCCCTATTTATATAGGGAGTGAGCACTCAACCTCTCGTTGCGGGCAATGTGGGACAATCCTCATGAAGAGAAAAATTCAATTTAAGCCATTTGGCTTAATTTCAACTTTAAAGTTAGCCTTTCACAAAGTCAAACTTTAACTAATTAATTCTCCTCGCATACTAAACTTCAGACACCAAACAAGCTATCAATCAGAAGAGCTTGGAATGGTGAACGCGTAGGAACTGACGGTGACGAATTTCGACTTCGTTTGACCCCTCAAACAATTGCTCAAAGTTTAGCAAAATGTCAAAATCCGTAGCCGTCATTTGGGATTTCAAAAAACCCTAAATTAACTTAAGTTGCGGGCGCGCCCGCCCAAGGAGACTGGGCGGGCTGCGCGCGCCCGCTGCAGCAGCGGGCACTGGCCCACTGCGTGCAGTGGGCCGTGCCTGCTGCATCAGCGGGCGCTGGCCCGCTGTGCAGTGGGCCACGCCCACTGATGCAGCGGGCGCCTGCCCGCTGCACACAGCAGGCCGCGCCCGCTACTGCAGCGGGCCGCGCCCGCTGTGCAGCGGTCGTGCGCTTGATGCAGCTAGCGGGCGGCGCCCGTTTGCCTTTGCACATGAGCCTTTTGGCCCAGTGGGTCTAACCCACTTCTCCTTGAACTATTTCTGCGTTTCTGGACTCGTTTGAGCTCCAATTTGGACGCGGTTTGAAACTGTGTTTAGACCAGGACGATCCCGTCATCCAGGTAACCCTTTCCAACAAGTTTGTTCCTACTAAATTCGTCGTAACTAATTTACAACACGTTTAGTCAAAGTTAGCATCTAATGCAACGTTGTGTCCCTATTGCTAATGCGACTAACTTTCACAACTTGACTTGTGAATATCATCAAATGATATTTCTCTCTATTCTATATTCCTATTACTAAGACACGAACACTACTCGGTGTGAGACCCTACAGCCTGACCTTACTACGGTTGGGGCTCGAAACCCCTAGACGACGGTCACTACGAGCAGTAGCTGTCGTCCCTGTTTCACAGTCATCATAACGTGATCGACCCTTTGACAAAAGTATCATAGGGTTTGCATTGGCTGTGTCAGTGATGAATGCCGTTAGCTAAAATCCCTTCGTCAAGACTGTGTTTATTGTTGGCCTAGGGTATGGTTTTCTGTCAACCCTATTAGACAACATTGGTCAGTATATGGCGGTCTTTATTGTATACACGTTGTACTACTTGCAACGTACCCCGGCCGAGGATTAACATAAAGACCGTACTGAGCTTGTAACACTAACTTCCCTTTAATGGAAGTGACGAATCCCATCTTAGTCATTTACTCACCTCGAGAGCTTCAGGTGCAACCCAACCTAAGATCTTTCATCAGGACTGGTCCTCGAAGCTAGATCATGGGTCTAAGCTACACCGTCCGCTCACAGGTTGGTACAGATGACTTCAGGTCTTAAGGATCAACTAACATATCATCACCCTAGAGTTATTAAAGACATATCATTAAAGTTAACCATTTAATAACTCTAACTTGGTCGTTCAGTGAACTCATTCTCCAATGAGCACCTGTGTCTCGTCTCCGACTTCACCAAGTCGAATGACTATGAGATCATCATTACCCTAAGGTAAGACGAAGACACAGTGATCTATCTGATGTGTCGATATCCAGTTCTCGACACATCTATGATCACGAACCGTTTAAGACTTACGTTTCTATTTAGTCGCTTACTTACTCATAATCGAGATCTCATCTAGATATGTAAGGACCTAACTATAAGTCTATGGATATTATCTAAGTATATTAATACAAATGATTTTATACTTAGAATAATACGTACCATATACGGTATGAACAAGACGTATAATCAAGATAAATTGCCTTATGGGCATATATCTTCCTACATCTCCCACTTGCACTTAGGCTATTTATCTCGGTATCTCATACCGTTATAGCATATCAGTCACTTTGACATTTGATATGGCAAACCTAAGAATGGTTCTACTAATAAGTATCTACAACGAATTTTAATAGATTGAAATCACATCTCTTGATCACACAGGGTTGATCCTTTGGAAAAATGATCTGGATCAATTTTCCTAACTTTGTATAGCTAACAGTTAGCTTATACGATTTAGATGTGGGGTCTAACATTTCCATAAGTCAGTTCTAGCTCATTCCACTTTCTTGTGTCAACATGTCAAATACATACTTGACACCCTAAGTCTCTATATACACGATTGAATCAAAAACAATTTTGATTCAATGTATTACATAGAAGATTCATTTAAAGTGGAAATCCTTTTTACTTAGTCCGAGAAAACGGAACTAAGTATATGAGCTCGCTCCCACTGACTTTAAGAATTACCTGGTTAAAATTCTTCAACATAATATCTAAATCATATTTAGATTTATGTGCAAAAAATAAACATTTGGTAAGTGCCTCAGATGGAATGCACAAGTGTCAGGTTCGGTTTGACGAATGAGTCAAGTCAAGATCGTTTTAAGGAATCTTGACATTGACTCGTTCAATCAAAACGTCCTACACTGTACTTATTCCTTTAACCACATTTAGTATTAACTCTTTTAATAACTAAATGCAGATTATCAAGAATTAATCTTGATATGCGTATTATTGTGATCGCACACAATTTATACGCCCCCTGGAACCTATACTTAACTACTGATTGACTTTTGACATTTAGTCAGCTCCAAAATCAATATTATCGAAGCTATACACCATTATTCGAAAATATACGCAACCATCACAGAAAAGCCACATCCACAGAATTTAAGCCGATTCAATTTCAATTGCAACAAACGAGACATCCATTCCAAAACAACAGGTTCATGAAAAGAACCTTAACTTGTTTACCAAAAATAAACCTTGAGTGCAAAGCACTCATTCATTATTTTCGATCCTTAAAGATGATACATTTTATTCAAGTAAGAAAAATATCATCTCCATCACGATCATCGTCTCCAGAAGTCTTTGAGCGGTCCCAGCAGCAACTGTTGCTTTGATTGCCGACCGATCTCCGTACTTCTCCAATCTCCAGTTCATATCAGCCACCTGTATACATTACACAGATATCTATAAGTATCTCATACTATATGAATGGAAATAATTGCATTTAATTGAATTTAATTTGTACCTGAGGTAGAGGCATCAGTATGCCCCTTCTTCTTCTCTGCAAGATAGATCTTGCAGTTCCTCTTCCAGTGGCCAATCTTGTGGCAATGGAAGCACTCAGATTTCGACGGGGCCCCTTTGTTCTTCTTCTTCCCATTCTTAGCCTTCGCAGGTTGTGGGACCTACCTCTTCTTTCCCTTGCCTTTCGGCTGGTCGGAAGTAGCAGAGCCAACAACCAGTGCAGTCGGCTTCTTCTCAATCTCCTCAAATTGCCGGAGCATATTGAGGAGACCAGGAAGATCCATCTCAAGGCTGTTCATTATAAAGCCAGTTATAAAGGGCTTGAACTCGGGAGTTAAAGACTTTAGGATAATGTCCGTGGACATCTCATTGTCCAAGACAAATCCTAACTGGGCTGCGTCCTCTACGTACCCGATCATCTTAATAACATGATCTTGTACGGGCCATGTCGTCATCTTTGTGCCCCAGAGGTTGCTAGTAGCTTCGAACTTGGCAGCTCTGGATCGCTTTCCATACAACTCTTGTGCATTAAGGAGTATGCTCTGAACATCCATATGTTCATGCTTCCTTTGCAGCTCGTTGGTCATCGAAGCTAGAGTAAGGCATCTTGCCTTCTCTGCATCCCTCTGGTACAATTTAAAGGCTTCTTTCTCTTCGTGGGTCGAATCCTCATCGGGCTTCTCCGGAGCGTCCTCGAACAATATGTATCCAATCCCAGCTAGGGAAAGGACCAACTTAATGTTCCTAAGCCAGTCTTTGTAGTTAGTTCCATCCAGCACGTTCTTTTCTACCATGTATTTTAGACCTGAGTCCATTCTGCATTTTATAGATACTTTAGTTAGTATATGTTCGTAGTATAGTTTTAATGGTTTTAATAAAACTATATTCTCCCACTAAATTTATTTAAAGCCATAATAATAAACAATTTATTATAAAATAACATTTGTGAGAGAGGGATCCGACTACCCTGAGTCTGACAACCTTGAGTGTATCTCAACAAGTTGTCCGACTCTACAGTCGGTAGACGAACTCGTCGTCAATCATATTTACTATGATTCCCTATCGATTTTACCCCTAGTCATTTGTGATCATGAGTGTACTCAACCGGATCATAATGGCTAGCCTAGTCGGACCCTTGTTTTCGTGTCTAGCCTGACTTGCCCCTTTGCTCGGTGTATGCACGACGCGCCGGTTTGGGTCAGGTCTTAGACTACATTCTTGGTTAGACTTACGTCGAAGCTCGAGGGATGAGACAACGGTTTCAGTCAGGTTAAGATGTCAATCAAGAAATCGGTTTCTATAAGATTGACATGTCACGGCTTGAGTGTAGCTCAACAACCGAAACATGTTTCTTACAGTTGCCAACTCCTAAAACAAGGAGGGCTACGATTTATCTTGAACAAGATTATTATCGTATTGACTTAGGTATAGTCGATGGACTTACATAGTCATGAATCGACTCCTTGCGGTCCAGCGGACGCGGCCAGGGAATTGACTAAGCCAGGACCACTTGTTACCCAGTCTAGCTAGGTTGGTCCAAAAACTTTAGCCAAGCACATTGACCGACATCATGATCCATTGAAAGAGTTGTCATCAATTTTATGTTTTCCAAACAACTAAATGGATTTTAATTAAGAAGACTAGTTAATCCTTATCAACTAGTGGATCCTAAAATTCAAAATTTTTCGGATTGGTTGAACAGCTTTTATTAAGTCATTATCAACTATAAGGTTCTTCGTTCAACTTGCTACCCCAATCTATAGGATTTTAATAAAACAATTCAACATTGTCTTTTATGAAAATCATTAATTAAACGTTTTAATGAAATGATTTACAAACAAAGGGACTACCCTAATCTGGTATTAGGTTTGAATGTTGTTTTGTCTTATCAAATATAGCATGTCACTAATTAAAATTTCATCTCATAAAATTTTAAACATTTAATGGCTAACCTAATAAGGTTCACATGTCCATTAAAAAGAAACAACTAATTTATCAACATAAATAAAATTTTCAATTTGTGACATACATGAGCATTTGCAAGTTTAAAATTATCTACATAATAAAAACATGCAAATCTAAATTTTAACACGTAAAATTAAAGATTAAAATTTAAAGCCTCCATAAAAAATTTCATCGCATAAAACTAGGTCGTATAAAATTATCAAATAATTTTTAAACCTAGGCTTTAAAAATTTTTAACCTTATTTCTAAAATTAAACTATCACATAATAATTTTAGAAACATCTATGTAATAAAAAGAAATTAATTTATGTTTCATCTCATGAAAATAAAGCATATCTATTATTTACATATTTTAAAACAATTTTAAAACTCTTTTAAAATCTTTTAGAAATCCTTTTAGAAGCTTTCAAATAAAGTTTAAAGATTTCTATCCTTTATGTAACTAAAGAAAACTTTTAGATTTCAAAAATAAAAAAATTTCTATAAAGTTTACATAAACTTTAAATACCCCGAAAAAAAATTTCATATCTCATAAAAAAAATTTATAAAGTATTTAAATGATGGAGACCTATTTAAAATTTATCGCATAAAGTAAAATAGTCCCAAAAAAATTTATGTGTTGCAAAAACAATTTTTAAAACACAAAACAATTTTTTAAAACTATTTGAAACATAAAGCTAAAATAGTTTGTACATGTAAAACAAGCATTTTTAAAGATTAAAAAGTCGCTATAGTAGATCTATAGCATAACCTGGCTCTGATACCACTGTTGGGGTTTTGGCGGACCCCCAGAGCTCGGATCCGTATCCGTCCCAAGTCGGACGGACCACGGAGGCACAAAAGCGCAGCGGAAAAACCAGAAATCAAAATTTCTACACTATCTAAACTATTTAGCTAGGCTCTGGGGAGCCAGAACCCAGCCCGATCTATGCCAACTTGGGGTGGATCTAACCACCCCAAGAAGGATCTACACTAAAGCGACTAATAAAAACTGCACTAAAATGCTTAACCACATATCCGAAATCTTGGCCCTGGAGCAGGCAAGATGTACCGCACCGTCTTGAGAAGCTCCTCGTAGCCGAGCCGCGATGACTCGATCTGCCTGAGCCGCCTCGCACCCTCGCACCCATCCGCCCGAGCTGCTTTCGCCTCCGAGCCGATCACACGCGGTAGAAAGTTTCACTTGAGAAGAAACCCGCGTCTTAGACGTCCAGATCAGATCCAAACCCCCTTCGTAGTCGTGCTAGGACTACTCCGGAGAACAGGAAAATAGAGAGAGAGATTTAGTCGCGAATCGAGCTTGCTCTAAAATTCTGGAGCTACTCGATCGTTGACTGGTGTGTTTTTCAACGAGGAGAGTGCACCCCTATTTATATAGGGAGTGAGCACTCAACCTCTCATTGCGGGCAATGTGGAACAATCCCCGTGAAGAGAAAAATTCAATTTAAGCCATTTGGCTTAATTTCAACTTTAAAGTTAGCCTTTCACAAAGTCAAACTTTAACTAATTAATTCTCCTCGCATACTAAACTTCAGACACCAAACAAGCTATCAATCAGAAGAGCTTGGAATGGTGAACGCGTAGGCACTGACGGTGACGAATTTCGACTTCGTTTGACCCCTCAAACAATTGCTCAAAGTTTAGCAAAATGTCAAAATCCGTAGCCGTCATTTGGGATTTCAAAAAACCCTAAATTAACTTAAGTTGCGGGCGCGCCCGCTAGGCTTAGTGGGCGCGCCCGCCCAAGGAGACTGGGCGGACTGCGCGCGCCCGCTGCTGCAGCGGGCGCCCGCCCGCTGCAGCGGGCGCCCGCCCGCTGCAGCGGGCGCCCGCCCGCTGCAGCGGGCGCCCGCCCGCTGCAGCGGGCGCCCGCCCGCTGCACACAGCGGGCAGCGCCCGCTGCTGCAGCGGGCCGCGCCCGCTGTGTAGCGGGCGCCCGCCCGTTGCAGCTAGCGGGCAGCGCCCGTTTGCCTTTGTACATGGGCCTTTTGGCCCAGTGGGTCTAACCCACTTCTCCTTGAACTATTTCTGCGTTTCTAGACTCGTTTGAGCTCCGATTTGGACGCGGTTTGAACCTGTGTTTAGACCGGGACGATCCCGTCATCCAGGTAACCCTTTCCAACAAGTTTGTTCCTACTAAATTCGTTGTAACTAATTTACAACACGTTTAGTCAAAGTTAGCATCTAATGCAATGTTGTGTCCCTATTGCTAATGCGACTAACTTTCACAACTTGACTTGTGAATATCATCAAATGATATTTCTCTCTATTCTATATTCCTATTACTAAGACATGAACACTACTCGGAGTGAGACCCTACAGCCTGACCTTACTATAGGTTGGGGCTCGAAACCCCTAGACGACGGTCACTACGAGCAGTAGCTGTCGTCCCTGTTTCAGAGTCATCATAACGTGATCGACCCTTTGATAAAAGTATCATAGGGTTTGCATTGGCTGTGTCAGTGATGAATGTCGTTAGCTAAAATCCCTTCGTCAAGACTGTGTTTATTGTTGGCCTAGGGTATGGTTTTCTGTCAACCCTATTAGACAACATTGGTCAGTATACGGCGGTCTTTATTGTATACACGTTGTACTACTTGCAACGTACCCCGGCCGAGGATTAACATAAAGACCGTACTGAGCCTGTAACACTAACTTCCCTTTAATGGAAGTGACGAATCCCATCTTAGTCATTTACTCACCTCAAGAGCTTCAGGTGCAACCCAACTTAAGATCTTTCATCAGGACTGGTCCTCGAAGCTAGATCATGGGTCTAAGCTACACCGTCCGCTCACAGGTTGGTACAGATGACTTCAGGTCTTAAGGATCAACTAACCTATCATCACCCTAGAGTTATTAAAGACAGATCATTAAAGTTAACCATTTAATAACTCTAACTTGGTCGTTCAGTGAACTCATTCTCCAATGAGCACATGTGTCTCGTCTCCGACTTCACCAAGTCGAATGACTATGAGATCATCATTACCCTAAGGTAAGACGAAGACACATTGATCTATCCGATGTGTCGATATCCAGTTCTCGACACATCTATGATCACGAACCGTTTAAGACTTACGTTTCTATTCAGTCGCTTACTTACTCATAATCGAGATCTCATCTAGATATGTAAGGACCTAACTATAAGTCTATGGATATTATCTAAGTATATTAATACAAATGATTTTATACTTAGAATAATACGTACCATATACGGTATGAACAAGACGTATAATCAAGATAAATTGCCTTATGGGCATATATCTTCCTACATACGACTAGGAAAACAGGTCGTTACACTTTTATATTCCTTGCAATTTTATTTTCTTTTTTGAGAGAATTTGTAAGTGAGGATTAAATGTATTAACGCCAAAGACCGGTGTACCGACAAATGAAGACGGAGGCGAAAATTGGAAAATATAGGGACCCAATCTGGGTTTCCAAATTGTATTTTTCTTTTCATTATGGACTGTATATTCGGACTTTGGACTTTGTACATTTTTGGGTATCTGGCCGATCCCCACATTTTACTTATTTTATTTTATTTTTTATGCGTGAATTTCAAATTTTATTAATTCATGCTTGTTTTAAATTGCATAGATAAATGGCAAAATTAGCAAGCGTCGATTTTGAGGTCCTTGATGCTGCAGGGAAAATTACCTGAGTTGGCGAGTGGACCTGAACTTCCACTTGCGTTCAATGGCCCTCCTTGGCTCAATTTTGACTCCTTCGTCGGCCCCAGCAGCGGCCGATGCTTCTGCTACATCTAGCAGCAGCACTCCTACCACAGTCTCCGATGTGGATAAGGAGAAAGCCATTATCTACATTAGGAAACATATAGATCGGACCTTAAAGGCCGAATACCTAACGGTAGAGGACCCAATGGAGCTGTGGACAGCGCTGGAGGCACGGTATAAACATCAAATTGATGTAATATTACCGCGTGCCAGTTATGAGTGGGAAAACCTCAGACTTCAGGACTATAAGTCTGTCGCTGAGTATAATTCTGCACTTCATAATATCACCTCACGCCTGAAGTTGTGCGGTGAAGAAGTGACAGAGCAACGCATGTCGGAAAAGACATTTACCTCATTTCACGAGAAAGATGCAATCCTCATGCAGCAGTATCGTGAACACAACTTCACAAAATTCTCTGATCTGATCTCTTGCCTCCTTATGGCAGAGCAGAATCGAGATTTACTGCTCGCCACTCATAATTTACGACCAGCTGGCACTGCACCTATCCCTGAAGCCCACCACGTTTCTCCCCTGAAGTGGAAAAACAAGAAGAAGGCTAACAATAACAAAGGGAAAGCTGTGATGAAGAATGGACGAGGAGCAGCAACCCCGTCCAACAATAACAATAAAGGAAAGAGAAACTTCACATGGAAGCGAAAGAACACTGACCAAGTGTCACTTCCTCAGAAGAACTGGGAGGATAAATGTCATAGATGCGGCATGACTGACCATTGGTCCAGAAACTGCCGCACTCCTCGCCACCTCCAGGAACTATATCAGGCAAGCCAGAAGTCTCTGACTTGGTGGCTATTCAGCCACCAACGATGTTTACTGCAAAAGACTTCGAGAACGACAACATGCTCGATTAAACTTCATCTTTTATCTATGCATTTAAAATTCAATGTTGCTTCGTCTTTAATTTTCTTAAGTATGAACTTTTATTTTGAATGTCTTTTTACATTTACTTAAATAAAATTTCGTTTTGCTTATATAGATGAAGTATGGAATATTGTGGACAGTGCCTCGTTGCACTGGTGTAGCATTGATATTGCTCCCACATACAACGAGACTATAAGATGCAAATTCTCCTCTTAAACATATAGGAAATTTCCAATTTTCAAGGATATTTCTTTTAACGAAAATAACTTGAAAATTGTGGATAATATATATTGAATATCAATATGTAACTCGTCAAGAGAATGGCCAGAAGACCATCTACTTACGATTTCATTGGACCCCCCGTCGGGCCCCTATAATTACAGATATTCATCCTATAGAAAGCCAACTTGAATGAGCACCAGAAGTGCCTTTCTTTGCCATAGTTTTTAACTCTGGCAAAATGGTCATCTTGGATCAGCGATGATGGACGCATCATCAAATGAATCCATTGGAGAACCTGAAGATTCTTCAAAAGGTTGAGTTTCCTTGTCCCTCTTTGTCATAAGGGAAAACTAATAGAGAGACCTTCCCTCCTGAAAGTGGGATTAGAGTCACCTGGCTTCATTGAGAGAATACATGGTGACCTTTGCGGGCCTATTCACCCCGTAAATGGCCCATTTTCGGTACTTCATTACTGTACTGATATATGCATCTACTAGATGGTCTTATGTGTGCCTTTATATTCTCTCGCAACCTAGCTTTCTCAAATGCTTATAATGTGGGTGAATTTACTACACAAATCATTCAAGACTTCTGCCAAGCAATTGGCATTGAAATTGAACATCATGCAGCATGATCAAACTCATAATGGGTTAGCAGAGTCTCTGGTAAAGAGACTCCAATGGATTTCACGCCCATTGTAAATTCCCAGCTGCATGTTGATGTTTAGGGACCAGCACACTGCATTCCGCATCGCTTATCACGATACGGCCCGCTTGTTGCCATATCTTATTGCTGATGCTGCTTGCTTATGGTTTACCACCAAGTCTTGATAAATGTGAATTTGATGAGCAAAATCTCATTGAAATAGGCACGTAGTCTAAAGAAGCCTGACGCTTCTGAGACCATGTCATGGGATACAAAAGTCCTAATCTCGTTATGATCCGTATACTTTTTCTGTATGAAGATGAGATCCTAAAGATCCTTCACATTCAGACTAAAGTACATCAATTGTCGGATAAATTTACGAACAACCAGAAGATTGTTCGTTCACACGTCCCTGCTGCCAACACGTCAGCTAGGATTGACATCCCAAAGATGGATGCAATCCACCGGCAGCAGAATTGGCTGTACCTCATTTGAAAAGAGGACGCCAGCCAGGTTCAAAATATAATGATCCTCGACAGAGGAAGAATCCTGGGTATATTAAAATGATCCATCCACGGGATGCTGAGCTCAGACCAGCAACCTCTCCCTTCCTAATTTCCCCCGCAGAGGAAACTACAGGAGAAAAATCATTATATTACATACGTACTGGAGAGGTACTAGACAGATATAGCACAGTCGTCGTCGACGGTTTTGCTTTCGCTATTGACGTTCACGTCGCTGAATACGACGATGACGTCAACCCACTTTTCTATAGCGTAAACGCATAGATTGGCCAAAGTGGGATGAGGCAATAAGAGTAGAGCTGGACTCACTCTTGAAAAGCAAAATATTTGGACCAGTAGTCCATACACCTGAATGTGTAAAACCTGTGGAATATACGTTGGATTTCATAAGAAATTGAAATGAAGGAAATGTGATCAATTTCCACCTAAGCCTAAACTTCTCTGACAAAAGCCAATAAATGCAGCTCATGGACGTTGTGACTGCATATATATACGGCAATATAGATATAAAGATCTATATAAAACTTCCAGAAGGATATACACTACCCCCAGAGATAAAAGAGAAACGTAGAAACGTCTTCTCCATAAAGGCTACAAAGATCATTAGTTGATCTTAATCAGTATTCTGCCCGTGTATCTTTTTAGAAAGTTCGTTGACAGGATTTGTGCTATTCGCTGAACAAGTGGTCGACTTAAAGCTAATAGGATCTTCTGCAGAGACCATTGAGATATCAGATAGCTTTAAGCATACCTTGGAAATGAAAAACCTAGGTAAAACAAGGTATTGTCTCGGCTCACATATTAAACACAATCGTGGTGGAACCCCTTAATATTTTTCATACACCTGGAGTTTATGAATAATGATGTCCATTTGCAACCCATTAAAAATGGATGCTTAATTATGACACCTTCCAGTCGCTGGAAGAGTGGGAGGATATCCTAGGTCCCGAAGATCCTAACTCTAATGTACTTGTTACACTTCTTTATCTGGCCAACTGCACGTGTCTTTGATAGAACGTCTGCAATAAAGTTGTTACCCAGATACAATGTTGTCCTGGAGAGTACCACTAGATCAAGGATAAGCTGTCTCTGCGCAACTTCCAAGGGTCAAGGGATATATATCGCATATGCAGGTTTAAAGATCATCGCGATGACTAAAACATAAAAGGTCGGCCACCTCCTAAATATCTACACATCATCCTCCAATGGCTACATCTTCTGAGAAGCTCATCATCCAAGAAGCAAGTATTGAAAACGCTCAGCCAGGTTCAGTAGTACCTTGCAGACACACTGAAGACTGATTCAAAGAATACTTTAGTGTGTAATGCCTGCTAAGCTACTGCACAAGTACTAGAGGGGGGTGAATAGTACTTTAAAATAATTAAGAGGATAATTCCTAATTATCTTGCAAACTCTACCAATCAATGCGGAAATGCGGAAATGTAAATATAGACAACAAAGAAGACAATCGCAAACAAGCAATATAACGGGTTCGGATCCACCCAAGTCTCCACGACTTGTTCCCGGTGATCATACGTCCCAACCACCCGGATCCCCTCCGGATACTTGAGTTAGAAACCCTAACTCAAGATTTGCACTATGAAATACTTGTAGAAAACCTCTACAAAGTCAAATCATACACAAATGAAATTGTGACTCCCACAACCCGGGATCACAAACAAACTCTCACAACCGAGAGTGAGACACTTACAATATCAAAGTAAATTGAAATAGAAATTCTTGCCGACAAAATCCTATGCCTTGAGTAAACTTACGATTTAGGGCAAAACAGATTTTGGGGAAGATGAAGAGGCACCAAACCCTAGCTCCAAGTAGATGACCAGCAATGGAGTCCTAGGTGGATGTTGGTGACCTAGAATCAAGCACTTGGCTTGGAAGGCTCACAATCAATGAATCTCTCTTTTGAAATAAGAGTGAGTGAGAGATTCTTGAATGGAAATGAATGAGCTTTGAATGAGATTGAATGCTTCTCTTTTGATCTCTACACTTCTCTTAATATCAGCCTTGAGTACAATGAATACAGCACTTCAAGTATTTATAGGTTAGAGGAAAGTGAGAGCAAAAATCGTGGCATTAAATGCTCCAACGACTCTATTCTGAACCAAACTAGTCGATCAAAGAACAACCACTGACCGACTAGTTCATCAACTAGTCGGTCGGTGAAACAACATGAACCGACTAAGAGGTGAACAGTGAATAGATGAAAGTTCAGACTTAAAGAACTAGTCGGTCCAAGAAGACTTGCCAACCGACTAGTTTCACAACTAGTCGGTCGGTGAGTGAACTTAGACCGACTAAGAGATAAAACAAATAGTCTGAGTACAAATTGATTTAGTCGGTCCAAGAACAAATGTTGACCGACTAGTTCATCAACTAGTCGGTCGCCAAATGTACATAGACCGACTAACGATAAACAGTAACTAGGCATGTACAGGGAAAGCTCAACTAGTCGGTCTAAGAAGGATCACTGACCGACTAGTTCATCAACTAGTCGATCGGTGAGTCAACGTAGACCGACTAACTGTAAACAGTAAAGAGCTTAGAATTGAAGGAGGCAAACTAGTCGGTCCAAGAAGCTTTGCCGACCGACTAGATCACCATCTAGTCGGTTGGTTCTTCTTCTTGAACCAACTAACATGCACACGAAGTCGCGAATCGAAGCGCGAAGCTTCGGGAAAGATCGTATGGACTTCTACTAAGATCCTAGCTCTAAGATAGGAGCGATAAGAAGATTAAAACGTAAGCCTACTCAAGGCTTAACATTCTACGGAACAAAGCTAAAAGACTATAAATAAAACTTGAGAACCGTCTTCGAAAGCTTCGATCCGAATCTTCATGACTTCTAAAATGGTCCATAAGCTTCAACGAAGCTTTAGGCATACGATCACGTGCTTTGAGAAGTCTCGATACGTCGCTTTATATGTTCATAGGAATTTGGCGACGATCTCCATAACTGCGCTCACAAAGAGTTAGTTCACGATATATTTATGTTTGTTCATCATCCAAAACCAAATCCGGGGAGTCCAATATCCAACATTCTCCCCCTTTTTGGTGATGACAAACCAACATAAATTATAATAAAAAATAATGATTCAAATGTAATTTACTTACTCCTCCTGCATTGATGACACGTTAATCTCAAAATTAAATAATAATCATAAGCATCAAGCAGACGAGTAAAGTATAAAATGAGATTTCATTTATTGAAATTTAGGATTTGAAATCCATTTTTATATCTTAATTCCCCCTGAATCTACCATATCAAATTAGATTCTTGGAAAAATGCTTTAAATTATCATTTAGCTCATCGTCATTATTATATCTCTCCCCCTTTGGCATAAGCAAAAAAGAGCGGGAGGATATCAACGACAACAACAATGGCCAAAAATAAAAGCACGGGAGTCGTAGAATACGACCACGGTCCAAATGACACCAAACGAAAATACGAATAAAATCAAAGCGTGTCAATGAGACCAAAGTCGAAAATCGATAAATAAAATCATCAAAAACTCAAATCAATTTTACGGATTGAGTTATGGAATATACATATACTCTCCAATATCAACATTCTTGGTTAATTTAGTGCATGGAAAACAATTCTATGTTTCCATAGAAATAATTTCTATTTAACCAAGATATTATCGTCGAGCGACGAAATCAAACATCAGAGACATAAAAAGAATATAATGTGCACAAGAGAATGAAATGTCAACATATATATATATATATGAAGCATGAGTACATCAAAAAAATGATACATCGACAACATACATATAAGCGATCCAACGATCGAAGCACAAAATACATCATATCTCACAGCTGATATCAGAGTATCACAAAACATACAAAAATCTCAAAACATCATATGAGATACATCAAAATACATCCAAAAAATCAAAAATCATAACCACCCACACTATCCTACCCAAACTCTCACACACTACATAAATCATCCAAAGTGCAATGGGAGAGTCCTCAGAGAAGCTCAGGAGGCAGCGGGAGGATCTGCAGCAGTAGTAGGCTCTGCAGCAGGAGTGGTCACAGCGACGGCAGGAGTGTCAACAGGAGCGAAGGGAGTGGCCTCGGGAGCACCAGAAGTAGTATCCACCGCAGGTATGGTGGCAACAGGCGTGCTCTCGGGGTCACCGGCAGACGAAGCAATGGCACCAGAAGTACCCTCAGGGGCACGAGCAGTAGCAGCACAAGCAAGCTCCTCGATCTCATCCTCATCCAACTCATCCTCGTCAGAAACTGACGGTGGGATGTCAATCCCCAAGTGAGCTGCGATGCGAGCGAGAATCTCCTCAGATCGAGCGCAATGAGACTCTACACGTTTCAACGAACGTGCGAGCTCAGCAAGAGTAGGAGAGGGAGCAGTAGGGGCTGAAGCAGAGGCAGACGCTGAAACAGACGGGGTCGTCCTTTGAACGTGACGAAGCGCCGTAAGAGACTTCTTGACGGCCGTCGCATTCAGAGGGGGACCGAGGGGACGCTCATCATCTGGAGGAAGTGGGACACGAAAGTGACGGAAAACAAGTGTCAGAAGGCATGGATATGGGATATGAGCAGATTTTGTGGACTTTCGGATACACTCGAAAGAATCCATCTTATCGAGAATGATCCTAGCCCAGTTAATCTCGCTCCCCATGAAGATGGCATAAATGAGTTTCAGGAATGGCTGGGATGGCAATGAAGAAGAGCCGTACTTCGGAAGGAGGCACGACTTCAGAATAAGATTAAGCACCCAAGCATTCGGCTTGAAGGACTTAGATGGCACGCCAATCATGGCAGGAGGAATCTCATGAAAGATCTCGGCGAGCATCACCTGATCAAGCTCAGAAATATCGTCTACTGAAATATCAGAAGGAAGAAGGCCAGACGAGGAGACACCTAACAAATCTCCTAAGATTTCTGCCATGAGGACTATCGGTGTCCCCAAGACAGTAGTCTCAATCGAATGGGTCTCATCGTACTGACCGCGAACCCTATTGGCGTAGAATAACTTGACAAGGCGAGGGTATGGATGTGGATTCGCCTTAGGGTCATATCGAAGATAATCGATAAGACCGCTAGACGACAGAAGATCAGCTAGGCCTGGGAAGTCAGAGAACTGTATGAAGTGCTCCAACAGCAGCGGGCAGTGTTCGATACAGTTATATGCCGCGAGACACATCGGGTCGTCGCGACATAAAGAGATATCGACACCGCCAACTGGCATCGGAGCCTTCCCCTTAGGCTGTCGGGTGCTAGATCGGAGTGGAGGAGTGGGATCCCGAGCGGTGTGCTCGATCTCCGGAATGTATTCCGTGTCGGAATCAGACGGAGGAGTGGGAGCACGGAATGAAGCTGGTGCAACGGGTTGCTTCGTAGGCTTGGGTTGTGATCGGGGCTTGGCGATCGCTGTCCTCTTCATCTTAAGAGGAGGCGACGACGACGATGGATGGGAAGTCATGAAGAGAATTCGGCTAGAAGGAGATTTAAGTCAATCGGAATCTCAAAAGACGCAACTGTCCCTGAGCACTTAGTCGGTCAGAGTTCAAGCGCTGACCGACTAGATGACCATCTAGTCGGTCGGCCAATGAGCTTGAACCGACTAAGTGCAAACAATAACTGAAGCCAAAATTTAGGGCTTGAGTTAGTCGGTCTGAGTTCATTCACTGACCGACTAGATGATGATCTAGTCGGTCGGTCAATGAACATGAACCGACTAACAGAGTTCAAAAATTTCAGAATTTGAAATTTTGAGTTCTCTCCTAATCGCACTTGGACGAAACATCGAAATACTCTCACTAACCATTATACTACCCCATTAAACATCGAAATTCTGCAATTTGACGTTTACGAACAAATCGAGAGAAAATTCAGAAAATTCAACGAAAAATCCAGAAAATTCCAATACATCAAGCATATGCAAATATAATGAAATTGAATAGCATGCAATATTATTGAATAAAATATGAATCCTAAATCTCTGATTCACCCATAATCCCCAATTCTCGATGCAACCGCACAAAGGAGTCTTCCTTAGGGGTTTCGTGAAAATATCGGCGATTTGATTCTGGGTTTCAACGTACACTAATATGATGTCCTTTTTAGAAACATGATCATCTAAGAAATGGTGACGGATATCTATGTGTTTAGAACGGGAATGATGTACCGGGTTCTTAGAGAGACAAATTGCACTTGGTTGTCCACCATGATTGGGCAAGTATCACAGTTTATACCAAAGTCTTTAAGTGTGTGTCTCATCCAAAGAACCTGAGCACACGCGGCACCTGCGGCAATATATTCCGCCTCGGTGGTTGAAAGTGATATGGAATTCTGCTTCTTGGAAAACCAAGAGACAAGAGAATTTCCTATAAAATGGCAAGTGCCACTAGTACTTTTACTGTCGGATTTGCATCCCGCATAATCTACGTCACTTCATATGTGCTAGATTTTGGATAAAGTAATCCAAAATCAAGTGTGTAACTTAAATAACGGAAACTACGTTTTACCGCTACTAAGTGAGATTCCTTAGGTTGAGACTGATAACGAGCACATACATATACGGCAAACATAATATCAGGCCTACTTGCGGTAAGATAAAGTAAACTACCTATCATACATCGATATAGACGAATGTCTACATCTTTACCACCCGTATCCTTATCAAGATGTGTAGTCGTGCTCATTGGAGTCTTCTTCCCGGAGGCATTTGTTGTGATATGATTCCCCGGATTTGGTTTTGGATGATGAGCAAACATAAATAATGTATACTAACTTATTTGTGAGCGCAGTTATGGAGATCGTCGCCAAAATACCACGTACATCAAAAGCGACGTCTCAAGACTTCTCAATACGCGTGATCGTGTGCCTGGAGCTTCGTTGAAGCTCAAGGAGCAATATTGAAGTCAAGAGGAATGAAGATTGAAGCTTTGAAGACGGCTCGTAAGGTTTATTTTATAGTTTTCTAGCTTCATAGATTAGAATGTTAAGCCTTGAGTAGGACTTACTTTATAATCTTCATTTCGTTCATATCTTGGAGCTAGGATATTCATAGAAGCCATTAGAAACTTTCCCGAAGCCTATCGCTTCTTCCCTCGGCTTCGAGTGCATGTTAGTTGGTTCAAGAAGAGTCACCAACCGACTAGATGACGATCTAGTCGGTCGGCAACTCTACTTGAACCGACTAGTTTGCCTTCTCTAATTCAGCTCTTTCTATGACTACAGTTAGTCGGTCAAAGAAGAGTCACCGACCGACTAGATGACGATCTAGTCGGTCAGTAATCCTTCTTAGACCGACTAGTTGTGTACAGTCATTTTCAGCCTGAGCTACTGTTTCGAGTTAGTCGGTCAAAGAACGTTTATCGACCGACTAGTTGAGAAACTAGTCGGTCAGCATTTGTTCTTAAACCGACTAAGTCAACTTGAAGTCAGCCTATTCTATTTCGACGTTAGTCGGTCAAAGATCATTCACCGACCGACTAGTTGTGGAACTAGTCGGTCGGCAAGTCTTCTTAGACCGACTAGTTGTCTTTGCCTGTACTTCGACTTCTTGGCTGTTCTACCGTTAGTCGGTCTACGTTGTATCACCGACCGACTAGTTGATGAACTAGTCGGTCAGTGATCCTTCTTTGACCGACTAGTCTGGTTCAGAATAGAGCCGTTGGAGTTTCTCTTCAAACGTTTTTCTCTCTCTCTCGCCTCTATCCTATATATAGTTGGAGGGGCTCTTTCATGAGATTCAAGGCTGCCATTTTAGAGATTTGAAGAAACCTAAGAGAAGCTATTCAACTCCATTCTAAAGCTTTCTCTTCCTCACAAGAATCTCTCCCTCAACTCTTTGAGCCATTTCCTCAAGAGAGATTCTCTCCATTGTGAGCCTTCCAAGCCTAGAGCTTGATCCAAAGTCACCATCCTCCATCCTAGCCTTCGATCGCTGATCTTATTGGTGGAGATTCGGTTTGGTAACATTCTCTCCTCAAAATCCATCATTGCCCTAATTTGGTAAGTTTACTCAAGGCATAGGATTTTGTATGGTAAGAATTTATTTCATTTCATTTCATTGAATTGTTGTACACTCTCGGTTGTGAGAGTTTGAGTGATCCCGGGTTGTGGGATTCACAGGAATCGATTGTAGGTCGATTGCACTTGTGGAGTTTCCGCAAGTGGGTTTAGTGGAAATCTTGAGTTAGGGTTTCTAACTCAAGTATCCGGAGGGGATCCGGGTGGTTGGGACGTAGGATCACCGGGAACAAGTCGGGGAGACTTGGGTAGATCCGAACCCAGTAATATTGTTTGTTTGCGTATGTTTTAATTCTTGTTGATAATTGTTTAATTCCGCATTGTCGTTTGTTTCTTGCACAATAATTAGGAATAACTATCTTGATTATTTTAAGTACTATTCACCCCCCCTCTAGTACGTGTGCAGTAGCTTCCCAGGGCACAACAATTGGTATCAAAGCCAAGTTCAAAGCTACACATAGCCAAAGTTCAAAGCTATGACGAACAACGACTACAACGTCTTCAAGAACCGCGATGGAGCTTCTTCTGTTATGGAAGGACTATCCTCAGTCAGGCCTCCACACTTCAACGGTACCAACTATGGGTACTGGAAATGCCGGATGCAAATTTTCCTCCGGAGCGCTTCACTATGGAGAGCCACCATGACGGAGTATGTCTAGCCTTCCGAAGAAGATTTCGCGAAGTGGACTCCCGCGGAGGTCGCCGCGGAAGTAGCCAATGCCAAGGCAATGAATGCCTTGAATTGTTCATTGGAGCCCGAGGACTTCAACAAGATATGCACATGTAAGAGTGCATATCAAATATGGAACCAACTCCTCATATTGCACGAAGGATTGAGTACGGTAAAAGATTCTAAACTCGTCGTTGCTAATAAAGAATTTGAGTTGTTTCATATGGAGCAGGGCGAAACCATGAAGGAATATAACGCTCGCTTCGTGGATATATCAAATGACTTGGAAGCTCTTGGGAAGGTCTATACCCAAAAGGAGAAAGTCGCGAAGATTATCGACGGTCTTCCATCATGTTGGGAAAAGCGTACCTTCGCCATCGAGGAAGGTAATGACATGAATAAATATACCGTCGTACAACTAATGGGTACCTTGTTGTCTTACGAGGTACGCAAGGATAGTAAGATCCGAATGAAGGAAAAGATGAAAGCGTACTTGAAGCAAGACGAGCCAAAGAAAAAGGCAATTGCATTCAAGGCCGCTCCATCTACCGATGATGAAGATTCGGAAGAAGAAGAGGACGAAGAATTGGACATGGAAGCATTGGCCAATATGGCAAAGAAATTCATCCGATTCTTCCGACAAGGTGAGTTGAATCGCAAATCTAAATTTATTTCGACTAATGTTTCTACTCCCGTGTGTTACAAATGCAACAAGCCAGGACATATCAAGCCGGATTGTCCTCTCTACAAACACAAGGGAAAATGGAAGGGATCCAAGCACGACAAGTCAAGAAAGCACAAGAAAGGGCTTGTCGGCACTTTCACCGACTCCGACTCCTCAAGTGGAGAATCGGACGATGAAGGAGTGGAGATTGCACACACGTGCTTTATGGGAAAAGAGGATTGTGATGAAGAGACTTCCTCCGATGAAAGCGAGGATGGAAGCGAGGATGAAGGCGAAGAGGTAACCAATGATGAACTTAGAATAGCCAATGAACAACTATGGAATAAGTTTTCTAATATGGCTACTAAGTTTATGAAGACTAAAAATGAATTAGATAGTCTTAAAAACTCGCCTAAGCCTTTCATCGTCAACAACGACACCGTTGTTGATGTGTTGAGAAATGAGATTGAAAATCTCAAGTCTCAACTTGAGCATGTTCATATCAAGGATTCGGATGAACATGTGATAGCGGATTTGACGTCTCAAATCTCAACTTTGAGTATTGAGAATAAAAATCTCAAGTCACATGTTTGTGCACTCGCATCGCAAGTGTCCACTTTGGATGCTTCTTTGCATTCTCTCACCGAGAAGCATGAGAGCACATTAGGCCGAATTCATGAATTCAACAAAGGTAAGGGCAAGTTGGATGATATCCTAAATGACTTACCTCCGGCCAATCATCACATTGGTTTGGGGTATAAGATGGGAGAGTCATCCAAATCGTCCGCCACCTTTGTTAGGCCATCTTCCGATGCTTCTACTAGTGGAAGTAAACACGTCATGGGTAGATCTTCTACTAATGGTGCTTCCGCTAGGAACACGCCCCCATTTGGAAAGAAACCCACTTTGGGTGGACCTCCAAAGGAGGGTCATGCTTACATGTATACCATGCCACGTAGGAACACAAATCCTACCCCACATGTTAGCACATATGCCGATTTCTATGCTCCGCATCCACGAGCACGTGCACACCATGTGAGACACACTCATGCACGTGTTCCTCCACATTCATATGTTCATCCTCATTCTCATATGAATAATTATCGTCATGCACCATTGCATCGCATGCCATATGCTTACCCACGACATGCATCACATAGAAATCAACAACGTATGCATGTTCCCAATAGGATTAGGACTCCCAAGACATACACTATTTGGGGTCCGAAGAACACAAGCATGCATGATAAGAATTTGTATGTGAAATCGTTTATAAATGATGTTATTTTGAATGATGATTATGTTGGGAAATCAAGCTCCTCTTGGACTTGGTTTCCGAAGGGTTAGTTTCCTTTGACCCTTCATTGCTTGGTACTATAAGTTTAATTTCATTTTTATGGGTACCAAAGCAATTGTGGTATGTATGGGTTACATTTAATTTGAATTTAGTTAGCTAAATTTATTGCCTAACCCATAGGATCCAAAAGGATTTTTGGATACCAAAATGATATTCTCTAGGTTAAATCCACCATGAGATACCAACCCTACCAACTCTGTGATTTGCAAGGATTTTCGTTCGATTGGAGTTGTTGGTGCTTGAGTGATGCACCAAAGTAGGGGGAGCTTAATGTTGTAAGTATGTTCATACTTTTGATTCATATTGGTATCCATTGGTAGAATATATTACAATTGGTATCATTTTACTTCATTTGGTATGCTAGATTAGTGTATGCCATTGTTATATGATGTACTATCTATTTTGGCATAACATTCTTGCATGCTACATTTGGTATGCACATCGGATTATTTTTGTCTCTGATGTTGATTTCGTCGTTCGACGATTTTATGGATTTAATAGAATTCTTTCTATGGAAACATAGAATTGTTTTCCATGCATTCTATTGATTTTGGAGAGTATGTTCCAAAACTCAATAAGTGAAATTGATTTGAGTTTTGATGAATTCGAATTTCGTTTTTCGCCTATGGCTTGATGATTTCGTATTTCGATTTTCGCCTATGGCTTGGTGATTTCGTTTTCCGATTTTCGCCGATGATTTTATGATTTCGGTTTTCGAGTTTCACCTATGGCTAGATGATTTCGTATTTCGTATTTCGCCTATGGTTTGATGATTTCGGTTTCCGATTTTCGACTTTGGTCTCCTTGACACGCTTTACTTTTATTCGGTTTTTTACATTTGGTATTTTGCATTGGTGTTATTTTGGACCTTGGTCGTATTCTTCGACTCCCATGCATTATTTTTAGCCATTGGTTGTGTTGTTGTTCTCCTCCCGCTCTTTTTGCTAATGCCAAAGGGGGAGAGATATAATAATGACAATGTGCTAACTAATAATTCAAAGGAATTTACCATGAATCTAATTTGATGTGTTAGATTCAGGGGGAGTGAAGATATAAAATGGATTTAGATCCTATATGTCAATATGTGGTTCATATTTCATTTCTTCCTCATCTGCATGATGCGAATGAATTTTAGTGAATATGGAACTAACGTGTCATTAATGCAGGGAGAGTAAGTAAATTTCTATTGAATCATTATTATTGATTATTATTTATGTTGGTTTGTCATCACCAAAAAGGGGGAGAATGTTGTGATATGATTCCCCGGATTTGGTTTTGGATGATGAGCAAACATAAATAATGTATACTAACTTATTTGTGAGCGCAGTTATGGAGATCGTCGCCAAAATACCACGTACATCAAAAGCGACGTCTCAAGACTTCTCAATACGCGTGATCGTGTGCCTGGAGCTTCGTTGAAGCTCAAGGAGCAATATTGAAGTCAAGAGGAATGAAGATTGAAGCTTTGAAGACGGCTCGTAAGGTTTATTTTATAGTCTTCTAGCTTCATAGATTAGAATGTTAAGCCTTGAGTAGGACTTACTTTATAATCTTCATTTCGTTCATATCTTGGAGCTAGGATATTCATAGAAGCCATTAGAAACTTTCCCGAAGCCTATCGCTTCTTCCCTCGGCTTCGAGTGCATGTTAGTTGGTTCAAGAAGAGTCACCAACCGACTAGATGACGATCTAGTCGGTCGGCAACTCTACTTGAACCGACTAGTTTGCCTTCTCTAATTCAGCTCTTTCTATGACTACAGTTAGTCGGTCAAAGAAGAGTCACCGACCGACTAGATGACGATCTAGTCGGTCAGTAATCCTTCTTAGACCGACTAGTTGTGTACAGTCATTTTCAGCCTGAGCTACTGTTTCGAGTTAGTCGGTCAAAGAACGTTTGTCGACCGACTAGTTGAGAAACTAGTCGGTCAGCATTTGTTCTTAAACCGACTAAGTCAACTTGAAGTCAGCCTATTCTATTTCGACGTTAGTCGGTCAAAGATCATTCACCGACCGACTAGTTGTGGAACTAGTCGGTCGGCAAGTCTTCTTAGACCGACTAGTTGTCTTTGCCTGTACTTCGACTTCTTGGCTGTTCTACCGTTAGTCGGTCTACGTTGTATCACCGACCGACTAGTTGATGAACTAGTCGGTCAGTGATCCTTCTTTGACCGACTAGTCTGGTTCAGAATAGAGCCGTTGGAGTTTCTCTTCAAACGTTTTTCTCTCTCTCTCTCCTCTATCCTATATATAGTTGGAGGGGCTCTTTCATAAGATTCAAGGCTGCCATTTTAGAGATTTGAAGAAACCTAAGAGAAGCTATTCAACTCCATTCTAAAGCTTTCTCTTCCTCACAAGAATCTCTCCCTCAACTCTTTGAGCCATTTCCTCAAGAGAGATTCTCTCCATTGTGAGCCTTCCAAACCTAGAGCTTGATCCAAAGTCACCATCCTCCATCCTAGCCTTCGATCGCTGATCTTATTGGTGGAGATTCGGTTTGGTGACATTCTCTCCTCAAAATCCATCATTGCCCTAATTTGGTAAGTTTACTCAAGGCATAGGATTTTGTATGGTAAGAATTTATTTCATTTCATTTCATTGAATTGTTGTACACTCTCGGTTTTGAGAGTTTGAGTGATCCCGGGTTGTGGGATTCACAGGAATCGATTGTTGGTCGATTGCACTTGTGGAGTTTCCGCAAGTGGGTTTAGTGGAAATCTTGAGTTAGGGTTTCTAACTCAAGTATCCGGAGGGGATCCGGGTGATTGGGACGTAGGATCACCGGGAACAAGTCGGGGAGACTTGGGTGGATCTGAACCCAGTAATATTGTTTGTTTGCGTATGTTTTAATTCTTGTTGATAATTGTTTAATTCCGCATTGTCGTTTGTTTCTTGCACAATAATTAGGAATAACTATCTTGATTATTTTAAGTACTATTCACCCCCCCTCTAGTACGTGTGCAGTAGCTTCCCAGGGCACAACAGCATTCTCCATTCCAAATCGCTTTAGCAACTCCACCGTGTACTTCGTTTGGTGGATGAAGATTGCATCGTTCATTTGGCGAATTTGGAGACCTAAGAAATATTTGAGCTCACCCATGTGGCTCATCTCAAATTGATCCTTCATCACATTAGAAAACTCTTCGCAAAGAGCAAAGTTAGTAGCACCGAAAATGATATCATCAACATAAATTTGAACTAAAATTATATCATTATTCGAATACTTAACAAATAATGTGGAATCAACTTCTCCCATTTTAAAACCTAAATCCAAAAGAAAATTCTTTAAACGGTCATACCAAGCTCGAGGAGCTTGTCTCAAACCGTAAAGTGCTTTCTTAAGTTTGAAAACATGGTTTGGGAATTTTTCATTTATAAAACCCGGAGGTTGAGAAACATAAACTTCCTCAACAACATCTCCGTTTAAAAACGCACTTTTAACATCAATTTAAAGAGTTTAAAATCTTTATGGCTTGCAAAAGATAACAATAATCTAATAGATTCTAATCTAGCTACCGGAGCAAAGGATTCTTCGAAATCAATACCTTCCTCTTGCCGATAGCCTTGAGCTACTAACCGAGCTTTGTTCCGGATGACGATTTGGTTTTCGTCGGTCTTGTTCTTGAAGATCCATTTTGTCCCTATGACGGTGTGGTTCTTCGATGGCAATGGAACAAACTCCCAAACCTCATTCCTCTCGAATTGAATGAGTTCCTCTTCCATGGCAAGGATCCAAGCGCTATCTTCGCACGCTTCATTAATATTCTTTGGCTCAATCGAGGAGGCAAAGGCACAATGAGCTAAGTAGTTGACTTGAGATCTCGTCTTGACACTATCAAGGATATTGCCAATGACTTGCTCATGAGGATGGTCACGAACGGTATGAAGCCGTTTGGGAATTCCCTGATCACTAGGAACATTCTCAAAAACTTCATTAGTCGGGTTAGTATCAATAGAATCAATAGAATTAGAATTACCAATTGAATCACATAAGACATCCATGGAGTCATCATCATTAGTAATTCTAGTCGGGACAAAACCTTCATTAAATGAAACATGAAGAGATTCCTCGATCGTTGAGGTTCGTTTGTTGTATATCCTGTAGGCTTTGCTACGGGAGGAATATCCAACAAATATCCCCTCTTCAGATCTTGGATCGAATTTGTCCAAACTACCATACGTGTTTTTAATAAAACATTTTGCGCCGAAAACTCGAAAATGTTTAACTTGAGGCAATCTACCAAACAACAATTCATAACAAGTTTGTTTGGTGCCGGGCCTCAAAAGTATCCTATTAAACACATAGCAAGCGGTATGTACCGCTTCCGCCCAAAATTGATGGCCAAGTTGGCTATCATCAAGCATAGTGCGAGCACATTCCACTAGCGTCCTATTCTTTCTCTCAACAACACCATTTTGAGGAGGTGCGCGAGGGAATGAAAAGGTGTGTGTAATACCAACTTCATCATAAAAAGTTGAGAAGGACTCATTCTCAAATTCCCCTCCATGATCACTACGAATAGTGACAATGGTGGTTCCAATGAGATTTTGTACTTTCTTAACAAAAATTGTGAAGTTTTCAAAAACGTCATTTTTGTTACTTAAGAAAAATACCCAAGTAAATATAGAAAAGTCATCAACGATGACAAGTCCATATTGTGCATTTCCTAATGAAGCAACTCTAGTTGGCCCAAATAAATCTAGACGTAATAGCTCTAGAGGCCGCTTAGAAGAAATGCTTTTCTTAGGTTTAAAAGACGATTTTGGAAGCTTGCCTCGTTGACACGAGTCACAAAAGCTTTTCTTTTGAAAGACTAGCTTAGGGAAGCCTCTAATAGAATTTAACTTGGAAAGCTTAAAAAGTGTTCCAAAGTTCACATGACCAAAACGTCGATGCCATAAGTGTTGTTCACTTGTGTTGGCAATAAGACATTGTTCATGTGATCTTGGAAGATCTAGGAGGTATATATCCTTATGGCGTGTGCCGGAAAACAATACATCATTAGTATTTTTATTCAAAATATGGCATATTCCTTTCGCAAAGCTAACTTTGTAACCTTTGTCACAAAGTTGGCTTATTGAAATAAGATTGTGGTTTAATCCTTTAACAAGGTAAACATCACTTATTAGAGGTTTAGAAGGATTACCCACTTTACCAACACCTATGATTGTTCTGCTCTCGTTGCCTCCAAAGACTACCCGGTTTCCATTTGCAATGGGCACCACTCCGGAGAGCAATTGAGCGTCACCCGTCATGTGTTTTGAACACCCGCTATCGAGTATCCAATTATTCTTGGAGCCAAATTTTGATTTGTTGCTCCGTTTCTTTCTCTTGAGTACCTAAAGATAGAAAATATCGTATCATGGTACCCAAGGTCATTGGGTCCAAAAGATTAGACCTTTGGAAGCCAAGTCCAATTGGACTTAGACTTCCCCGCATAATTATCACTATGCACAACATTCATGAAATAAGAATTCATATAAACTTGTTTTTCATTCATGTTTGTGTCCTTTGGGTTCCAAATAGTGAAGATTTTGGGAGCCCTCATCCTATTGGGTGCATGCATGCGTTGTTGATTTCTACGTGATGCATGTTGTGTATAGGCATAAGGAACACGATGAAATGGTGCATGATGATATTTATTCATACGATGATGTGGGTGGACATATGCATGTGGAGGAACACGTGCGTGAGGGTGTCTCACATGGTGTGCACGTGCCCGTGGACATGTAGCATAAAAATCATCATATGTGTGAGCCGGTGGAGTAGGATGTGTGTTCCTACGTGGCATGGTATTTGTGTACATGTAGGCATGACCCTTCTTTGGAGGTCCACCCAAAGTGAGTTTCTTTCCAAATGAGGGTGTGTACGAGGTGGAAGCACCATTGGTAGATGAACTACTAATAGAGTGTTTGCTACCACTCGTTGAGTCACCGGAAGTTGGCCTAACAAAGGTAGTGGCCGATTTGGATGAACTTCCCATCTTATACCCCAAGCTAATGTGGTGATTGGCCGGAAGTAAGTCATTTAGGATGTTATCCAAATGGTCCTTACCCTTTTTGAATTTATTAATTCGGCCTAATGTGCACTCATATTCCTCGGTGAGAGAACGCATAGAAGCATCCAAAGTGGATACTTGCGATGTGAGCACATAAACACGAGATCTGAGATTTTCATTCTCAATACTCAAAGTCGAGTTTTGAGAAGTCAAATCCGCTATCTTGTGTTCCTCCGGATCCTCAATGCTAACATGTTCAAGTTGAGACTTGAGATTTACAATCTCATTTTTCAACTCTTCAACAATGGTGTCGTTGTTGGTGATGATAGTTTTAGGCGAGGTTTGGATGCTAGCTAAATCATCTTTTACTTTAGTATATCTATTTACTAATTTAGTGTATTTAGACCATAATTGCTCATTAGCATTTCTAAGGTCATCCATGGTTACCTCATCGCCTTCATTGTAGCTATCATCGGAGAAGGAATCTTTATCTTGCTCATCTCTAGCCATGAATCACATGTGTGCTTGCTCCACTTGCTCATCGTCCGACTCTCCGCTTGAGGAGTCCTCGGAGTCGGTGAATGTCCCGACAAGCCTCTTTTTGTACCCTTTCTTGTACTTCTTGGACTTGTCGAACTTTGGCGCCTTCCACTTCTCCTTTTGCTTATTTTGAGGACAATCCGCTTTCATGTGTCCTGGCTTGTTGCATTTGAAACACAAAGGAGAGGAGGCGTTAGAAGAATTAAACTTCGATTTGTTTTTGAAGTTACCTTTCCGGAAAAACCGATTGAACTTCTTTGCCATGAGGGCAATAGATTCCAAGTCCAACTCTCTTCCGATTCTTCATCATCGGTCGATGTGGATGTAGATGGAGCGGCCTTGAACGCAATAGCCTTTTTCTTTGGCTCGTCTTGCTTCAAGTAGGACTTCATCTTGTCCTGCAACTTCATCTTGCTATCCTTGCGTACCTCATACGACATTAAGGTACCCATTAGTTGAACAACAGTATAAGTTTTCATATCATTACCTTGCTCGATGGCGAAGGTACGTTTCTCCCAACAAGAAGGAAGTCCATCGATGATCTTCGAGACTTTCTCCTTTTGGGTGTAGGTCTTATCGAGAGCCTCCAACTCGTTGGTGATGTCGACGAAGCGAGCATAGTACTCCTTCATCTTCTCACCCTGTAGCATATGAAATAATTCGTAATCTTTATTAACAACTACGAGTTTAGAGTCTCTTACCCTACTCGTTCCTTCATGCAAGATGAGGAGGGAGTTCCATATTTGATAGGACGATTTTTTCATTAAGTCTAAAATTTAAAAAATATTTAAAAAAAACGACCAACTAAAAAACTAATTACAAAAACCGACCAAGTTTGGTCCAGCTCAACGCGCGCGCGTGTGGGAGGCAGTTTTATACTTGGCCGTGGTTTGAAACCGCGGCCAAAACGCAATTTGGCTGTGGTTTCAAACCGCGGCCAAAACACATAATAGAGGCTCATGCATCACAAGTTGCTAGCCATGCTCTATGCATTTTGGCCGCGGTTTGAAACCACGGCCAAATTGCGTTTTGGCCGCGGTTTCAAACCACGGCCAAATTGCATTTTGACCGTGGTTTCAAACCGCGACAAGGCATAAAGCTACTCTCGCACGCGCGCGCCCTGAGCTGGACCAAACTTGGTCGGTTTTGAGAAATATTTTTTAAGTTGGTCGTTTTTTAAAATATTTTTTTAAAATAAGCCTAAATGGAAAAATTGTCCTATTTGATATGCACTCTTACATGTGCATATCTTATTGAAGTCCTCGGGCTCCAAAGCGCATTGCAAGGCGTTCATTGCCTTGGCATTGCTTACCTCCGCGGCGACCTCCACGGTAGTCCACTTCTCGAAATCTTCTTCGGCGGGCTCGACATACTCCTTCATCGTGGCCCTCCATAGTGAAGCACTCCGGAGGAAAGTTTCCATCCGACATTTACAATACCCGTAATTGGTACCGTTGAAGAAGGGAGGCCTCGTTGAGGAGTGTCCTTCCATCACCGAAGAAGCTCCTTCACGGTTCCTGAAGGTGCTGTAATCTGAAGGTGGACGAACGGTCTTGTTGTCGTTGGCAGACATAGCTATAAATTTGGCTCTGATACCAAATGTAATGCCCTGCTAAGCTACTGCACAAGTACTAGAGGGGGGGTGAATAGTACTTTAAAATAATTAAGAGGATAATTCCTAAGTATCGTGCAAACTCTACCAATCAATGCGGAAATGCGGAAATGTAAATATAGACAACAAAGAAGACAATCGCAAATAAGCAATATAACGGGTTCGGATCCACCCAAGTCTCTCTGACTTGTTCCCAGTGATCCTACGTCCCAACCACCCGGATCCCCTCCGGATACTTGAGTTAGAAACCCCAACTCAAGATTTGCACTATGAAATACTTGTAGAAAACCTCTACAAAGTTAAATCATACATAAATGAAATTGTGACTCCCACAACCCGGGATCACAAACAAACTCTCACAACCGAGAGTGAAACACTTACAATATCAAAGTAAATTGAAATAGAAATTCTTACCGACAAAATCATATGCCTTGAGTAAACTTACGATTTAGGGCAAAACGGATTTTGGTGAAGATGAAGAGGCACCAAACCCTAGCTCCAAGTAGATGACCAGCAATGGAGTCCTAGGTGGATGTTGGTGACCTAGAATCAAGCACTTGGCTTAGAAGGCTCACAATCAATGAATCTCTCTTTTGAAATAAGAGTGAGGGAGAGATTCTTGAATGGAAATGAATGAGCTTTGAATGAGATTGAATGCTTCTCTTTTGATCTCTACACTTCTCTTAATATCAGCCTTGAGTACAATGAATACAGCACTCCAAGTATTTATAGGTTAGAGGAAAGAGAGAGCAAAAATCGTGGCATTAAATGCTCCAACGGCTCTATTCTGAACCAAACTAGTCGGTCAAAGAACAATCACTGACCGACTAGTTCATCAACTAGTCAGTCGGTGAAACAACATGAACCGACTAAGAGGTGAACAGTGAATAGATGAAAGTTCAGACTTAAAGAACTAGTCGGTCCAAGAAGACTTGCCAACCGACTAGTTTCACAACTAGTCGGTCGGTGAGTGAACTTAGACCGACTAAGAGATAAAACAAATAGTCTGAGTACAAATTGATTTAGTCGGTCCAAGAACAAATGTTGACCGACTAGTTCATCAACTAGTCGGTCGCCAAATGTACATAGACCGACTAACGATAAACAGTAACTAGGCATGTACATGGAATGCTCAACTAGTCGGTCTAAGAAGGATCACTGACCGACTAGTTCATCAACTAGTCGGTCGGTGAGTCAACGTAGACCGACTAACTGTAAACCGTAAAGAGCTTAGAATTGAAGGAGGCAAACTAGTCGGTCCAAGAAGCTTTGCCGACCGACTAGATCACCATCTAGTCGGTTGGTTCTTCTTCTTGAACCAACATGCACACGAAGTCACGAATCGAAGCGCGAAGCTTCGGGAAAGATCGTATGGACTTCTACTAAGATCCTAGCTCTAAGATAGGAGCGATAAGAAGATTAAAACGTAAGCCTACTCAAGGCTTAACATTCTACGGAACGAAGCTAAAAGACTATAAATAAAACTTGACGAACCGTCTTCGAAAGCTTCGATCCGAATCTTCATGCCTTCTAAAATGGTCCATAAGCTTCAACGAAGCTTTAGGCATACGATCACGCGCTTTGAGAAGTCTCGAGACGTCGCTTTAGATGTTCATAGGAATTTGGCGACGATCTCCATAACTGCGCTCACAAAGAGTTAGTTCACGATATATTTATGTTTGTTCATCATCCAAAACCAAATCCGGGGAGTCCAATATCCAACATAGTGGAGTCATCTACCAACTTCAAAGAGCATTCCACTCCAAAGCGCCACTGCTTTTCTATAGCCGCTAGATGAGTGAAACTTGTATAGATGAGTGATGATTGTATTTGCTTTCAGAACATGATGGATGTATAGACGAATAGGAGATGATTGTATAGATACATAGGAAATCTGCAAGCCTGAAGCTTGTACAGATCCGTGGAGTCACTCAATAGTTGTACTCTTTTCCCTTAAGCTGCTGGTTTTCCCACTGGGTTTTCCACAGCTAAGGTTTTAACGAGGCAACCATAGTGGCTCCGGATCCAGAAGTATCCACCCCTTTAGCATACTGAATCCTGAAGTATTCATATGTTTAACCCAATGTAATGGAGAGATGCGGGGGAGTGTTGTGAGTTGAGGGAGGCCTTTGGCCTCCCTCCCCTCATCATCTCACCATTACTCCCCACTAAGTTTGTGGGGAGTCCTTGGACTTCTAATACCTATTTCTCAATGAATATATTGAGGGCCATGGCTTGTGCCATGGTTACTCCTTATATGAGATTACTTTACTCTTCTACTAAGAATCCTTCAATATTTTTTACTTTTTCCTGCTGATCACCGATGTTGGATCAGGGGCAAAACGAGGATCATTTAACTGCGTCGTCCAATGTTAACCAAAACACAGCAAAAGGAACCATGCTGTACGACTTAAATGTTCCTGGTATTAACTTGAAAGACAACTCAAACTTTTAAGATATTCTTTTTGTGATTTCTTCATTTCAAAAAAAAAAAAAATTAGACGGTATGTGCACAGAACAAAACGGTACGTGTGCAAAGTAAATCCCCAAACCAAAACAAGTTTAGAATTGGGGGAATCGGCCGGCAGGCGGCCGCCCAAATAATGGTTGAAATGTCTGCAATTACTGTGATCATTATTCCCCTGTTCAATTGTTGGGGGAGAGGGAGAGGGAGAGGGAGAGGGAGAGCTAATGGAGCATGAGATAGTTTGTGTAACGGGTGCAGGGGGGTTCATTGCATCATGGCTCGTCAAGCTCATGCTCTCCAAAGGATACACAGTCCATGCGACCTGCAGAGACCCAGGTACTTTTTTTGGGTTATTTTTTCACTGAATCATACCCAGATTATTATCCCACAAATTTGTGTTGTGGGTTTGAATTTCTTGCTATTCATAGTTGAGATGAATTGTTTACTGATTCTCCTAGTTAGATTGATCTAATAATGTCAATTTTGCTGTTACCATTAGCCTTTTGTTGAATTCTTTTTGCATTTTCTTTTTTATGCCGTGGCCTTTTTTAGGTCCTTATATTGGTGATATCTTGTAAGATTCAAGTTGGGGTTGTTCAAATCTACCTTTTGTAATAACATTGTTCAAAATTCTAGTGCCTTGGGTTCAATTTTTGCTATAACACCTCAGAATTGGTGATTTGAGACCATTACGTAAATTCGTTTTAGGGTTTGAGAAGTTGTAGGAACGCTGGTAATTGCTATGCTTTTTATGCTGGAATTAAGAATTTGAGCAGAGATGCTGTGCTGATGTATGGTTTGGTTCTCATCATTGAATGGACCAAAATAATGATTCCTCATGATTTTTTTTTGTGAAAAATTATTGCACTTCTTGCTTTTTAAGGAAATGTACTAGTTCGAATAATAATTTTGAAATTCACCCATCCAAAACTGTTTTTTAAGAGTCGAAGTTGATATGATGTCCTTGAGGGCATCATTTGAGGATTCCACAGAAATTTCACTGCTATGCTTCGAAAGTTAGTTGCTCTGAAGTTGATGTGATCTTCAAATTATCTTTACGGATAGCTGATTTTTTCAATGCATGCTTATTGTACATGATTCAGATATTTTAATCACGTCTTGCTTTGAATTCTGTTAAATGATTCCAGATGATGAAAAGAATGCTCATTTGAAGAATTTGGACGGAGCCTTGGACAAACTGAAACTCTTCAAGGCAGACTTACTTGACTATGATGCTGTTGCTGCTGCGATTGCAGGCTGCAAAGGAGTTTTTCATGTTGCTAGTCCTGTTGCAATCAAAGTGCCCAAACCGGAGGCAAGACTCCTTCCCATCATAGCATGTATATTCTAATTTTTTTAGAGATAATGACTCAAAACATCATTAACAATTTTCAAAAAATTATTGAAGGACTAACATTTTTTTGCATCACTTAACATCATTTGGGCTGTCAAGTCCATAACATTATTACATTGTAATTGTGTGCCTACATAAATACACTTTTCGGTTCTCTCTCGTTAGTTCTTTCTCTAAAATCCCTCTCTCTTAAATCTCGTTCTCGCTCACCATTACAGTAATCATCTCATGTAACACCGCTTCCCGGAAACACGACTGTTTCTCATATGATGATGCAGGTTCTGCTGTTTACTAGTGAAATCAATATAAACCACGAGAAGAGATGTACCAAAATATTTATATGGAAATTTTCATTAAATATATGAAAGTACAAAGTCAGATACAAGTACTAGAATTACAACGCTATCGAAAATAGATAAGAGAATACATAGAAAGTCCGCTCATGACCTCACTTAAAAGTTTTGTCCTATACAGTAAACTCAAACTCCTCAAAGACTGGGGTCTCCTCATATACCTGATCAGCACCTTACGATGCAACAAAAACGAAGAGCCACCATGTTAGCGTAAATTAAAATAATTCTAGAGTTTGACATTAAACAACGTTAATGAGCATGATTGAAAATAAAATAAGAGCAGGTAAACAAGTGACAATATGAAGAAGCTAAAAGCAGGCATGTAGCAAATTTCAGTTTAAGTTTACATAAACAATATTTTAGCAGTTATATCAATTTTAGACCGTGACTCATATTATAGAGTACGATATGTAATCAGGTCCACCTTGTACCACATGCGAGCTCACCCAGACCGAGCCCAAGACTAAACACGAGATCCATTGACATAACCGGCCACAGTCGTGAACGAATGGTAATAGAATCATAACGGTCCACGGTCGTGAATGACCGGGAATGGAATCCTCCCTGTCAGGGGGTTAAAATCATTGCTCCACTCAATATCGCTTTCCTAATATGATTTATCCTAAAACCCAGTGAGGTTGTATATCAAGGGGTTAACCGTTTTCAGTGTCAAAGTGATGCGGTAAGAAGATGTTACTAATGACAATTTTTTATGTGTTTCCAGAGTCCTCATTCCAGTAATTGTTTAAATCATGCAACATCCAGCTTTAGATGACTATACATGCGCGCATCATAAGAATAGAACAAATGAGACAAAATCTCTAAACATGCCCATGTTCAAATCATACTTAGACAACATGGGTTGAGTGCTAGGCGGTCCATTCCAAGTTTATGTTTCCAACAATTTCAAGAGTCATCATATTGTCATGTTTGGTTTCCTCACTATGTAAAGGATACTAATGTCTATCGATTCTATTAATCCAAGACTTAGTCATGTACGGGTCAGGGAAGCCCGGCCCGAGGCCCGGACCAGGTCGGCCCAACCCGGCCAAATTAATTAAAAAAATTAAAATTAAAATAAAAAAAAATAAAAAATTCTAAAAAATTTCTAAAATTTCTAAAAATTCTAAACAAGTAAAAAATCCTACACTTAATATATGATATATATACACAGTATTAAACTTTTTAAAGATATATATATTTTTATAAAAACATAGTATTTTATAAAAAATTCCAAATAGATAGTATTTTGTAAATTGTAAGTAGATAATTTTTTATATAAAAGATAAAAAAGTATCTTATATTATTGCTAAATAGATACATTAGTGACACATTAGCTATAGAAAGTATTTAAGCCCAAAATTCTCGAAGGTCCTGGGTTGAACATTTAAATTTTATTAATAAAAATGTTTTTGAGGGGGGACTTAAGTCGGCCAGCCTTACCCCTCTTACAATGGCAAAAAAAGAACACTACTACAAATAAGAAAATAATAATAGACCGAAGCAATAAAAATCACTCATCTTGTGACTCTTCTTTGTCGGAATCTTCGGAAAGTTTCTTCTTGTCATGTTAGCGGTTTTCAGTATTGAACCAATACTTCGCATAAACCGCAACTTCAACTATGTCTTCCTTCAGCCTTGACCTCTTGTAGCTCAGAATGCGACTACCTGCACTAAAAGCAGACTCCAAAGCAACGATAGTTTATGGACAGCTAACAAATCACGATCCATGATGAAAAGAATGTGAAAACGGATTCATATCCTTTCTACCAGGCAAGAGCATCAAAATGCTCATCATCCATTTCTGCCTCAGAAAAGGGAAATAGATTTGCTAAATACGTAGACAGTTCACTAGAAGAACTATCCGACTCTACTGTTTTTCTTTCTTTTTCCCCAAAATCTGTCGGATCCGACTCGAAGAAGTAGTAGTAGCATGCACAGAAGAAGTATGTGAAGCCCTACCAAATCTAGTCTCATAAGTTGCAAACATGGTTCTTAAGCTATATTTAAACGTAGCTAGATGTTCAGCATGAGAAAATCCCATGTTTTCATAATACTTTTCTAATAACCCAATTGCAACATTCACCTTAAAACGTGGATAAAAAACTTTAGCTGTAGAGTAGAACATAAGTACATGATTCCAATACTTAGCTAGTTTTATCGACGTGTCTTCTATTATAGACATAATAGTAGTGTTAGGTTGTGGATTGTCTCTATGTTTATATAAAACTTCGAAAACTAAAACTAATTGTTCTAATTCTAAAAGTGATGTTGGGTAGTAAACCCCTGAAAATTTATTTGTATCAGTAAAAAATATTTCAAAAAATTCCTGAAGATGATCTACAGTTATCCATTCTTATTCACTAATTTCATCCGAAGGGTCACGTGAAAGGTATGTAATTGCAAAATCTGTAAGTGGATCTCTATTCTTAATCATGGATCACATCATTATATAAGTTGAATTCCACCTATGTGCAACATCAAATTTAAAGGCAATGTACCGTGTTTGGCTAGTATGATACATTTGTTTATACTTAAGTCGCATAATATCAGAAGTATGTATATACAACATGAGATTCCTAATTTTACCTAAATAATTCGAAGAAGGTTTAAGTTCGTCTTGAACTATAAAGTTCAAGACTTGACATGCACATCTTTGATGCAACAACAACACATCCATTTCGGGGGTTAAATTTCTTTTTAAACAACTAATTGCACTATTGTTATTAGATTTATCAAAAGTAAATGAAAAAATCTTTTCAGTAATATTAAAATCATGAATACCAGACATTATCACAGAAGAAATAACACCCCCAGTATGAGCATGCTCTAACATTCTAAATCCTATAATCATTTTGTTAAGCAAGTAAGCATGATCTACATAATGCGCTTAACACATATATATGACCCTCTCCATTTGGTTGTCCAAATGTCCGAAGTTAAACATACTCTGGAATTTAAACTAACAAAAGTTTCCAGCAATTTAGCTTTTCCAGTTTGAAAAGCTGCCATAGTATCTATTCGAAGAGTGTTTCTAATGCGGCTTAGAATCCGGCCCCAGGGGCATTTTCGTAAATTACCAAATGATGTAATCTTTCTCTATAAATAGAGAGGAGCCGGCCCTAGTTTTGGATTATCGAAGAACGATCAATTGTTTAGAAATATTGTAAGGGTATTTTTTTGTTAGGGATTTGGGAGATTAGGCTTGATCCATCAATTCAAGCTAGGGAGAGATCCACTCCAGAAGGGATCGTCTATCTTGATATCAATTTCCACTTTTAAATTTCTTTTTCTTCTCGTTAAATTATACAAATGTCGTTAAATGATACGATTTGTAGAATTTAACGAGAAGAAAAAGAAATTTAAAAGTGGAAATTGATATCAAGATAGACGATCCCCTCTGGAGTGGATCTCTCCCTAGCTTGAATTGATGGATCAAGCCTAATCCCCCAAATCCCTAACAAAAAAATACCCTAACAATATTTCTAAACAATTGATCGTTCTTCGATAATCCAAAACTAGGGCCGGCTCCTCTCTATTTATAGACAAAGATTACATCATTTGGCAATTTATGAAAATGCCCCTAGGGCCGGATTCTAAGCCGCATAATTACTCTGCCCCCGAAAATCCACCTTGTCCTCAAGGTGGTGCATGATGTCCGTGTGCCATCCGTTCTAAGTAAATTGCAAGCCTCCTTTCGGGTCAAATAGATGACATTGGTCTCCACCGCTTTTAATGATGTCCGACAGAATATCGTCGGGCCAAGGTGGGACCCGAAAGGCGTCGTCCGGCCCTCACAAATACTCTGAAGGATCGTCGTCGTCGTTGCGCTGCTGGCATCCTCCTCCGGGCCCTTCCAGTAGCTGAAAATATGGTGTATGAGCTGTTCGGGCCCCATACTGTGCCCCAGGCGGCGCTGACGAGGTCGGAGGGTGCTGTCGGACCCAGCCGAAGCGCGACGGGCCCACCTGCAGGTTGGACGTCCTCGGAAGGGGACACGCTGGCTGGACGAAGCCCCCCACGGGGGCGGCGGTGCCTGTCGCCCCTCCCGGGGGTTCGCCGGCCCCTAAAAGGCTGCCCGAGGGGTGGCCACTCCCTCTGGTGGCTGACGCACCTTCCCGTGGCGGGGAGGTCGCCGGGAATGCTCCCCAATTGTCACGCCCCGCTTCCCTAAAATGGAGGCGAGACGTGAAAAGGTCCGCACGAGAGTGGAGCTGTGAAGCCCCAAACCCGATAAGCGTCAATAAAACATAAGCAGGTCCCTGTAACCACAAACGGAACAACAATAATAACACAAGGAGGGACAGAAATAAAATCTCATATCTCATAATCTGTCCAACATGAAAATTAAGTTCAACATCCAGAAAAGCCACCAGGCTAAAAGAAAGAGTCTAAAGGCCCAGAACAAGGCCAACAAAAGGAACAACGTAACAAAGTATAGGTGCCACGCACCGACAACAAAACAACAGTCTAAAACAAAAAGGAAAAGCACAACGAAGACACTAGGACTGGTCCCCAGTGTCCACGTACTCCTCGCCAAACACATGCTCGGGCACGACGTCCGTAAACACATCGTCCTCAACAACGGACTCAGGCTCACGATCTAACATGTGTCACCCAAAAGAGTAAAGGGGCACATGTCAGCAAGTCTAAAAGACTTGAGCAAGGAAACTGAAGGTAAGGTAAACTAGCAACCTAGCAGTTATAGTATGATGCATGTCATGGCAAGTATAGTATGGAAGTAACAAGTGAAGTACAAGTAGCAAGTAACAAGTGGTAGTTGTGACATGTAATGTCAAGTAACAAGTACAAGGGATCACTCGACGAGTGCCCTATTGCCCGCAGGCTGTGGTCAAGTACAAGTCAAGTAAATCACGTCAAGTAAACACGTCGTGCACAGAGATTCCGCCTGTTGGCTAGAGTGGCTGATCGGGCCAACTCCTAAGCTCAAGTGACCGTTTATCTCTACCCCTCCCACGTGTGTCGAGCCAGGGCATTACCCCCGAACACGGAATGCTCGCTTCTGGGACACGAGCCAGGAAGTGTGATTAACACGTATGGTGTAGGGTTATGCCCACGTATAGTGGGTGCCTAGCCGGAAACTAGTAGGACGGACATTGGCTATCAACCAACACATGGCCCGCTTCTGGAACACGAATCAGGAAACACAAGTATTGTAGCGTGTGCTACGAATGCGACATACAACATGGATAGTATGGTTGACAATGTATTCGCGTACCGATAATCAAAATTAAACATGACATGGTAGTTGTGCAACATGGTAAACGGCGGTCCTACCTTCGTTGTCAAGCTAGTTCCGGAATTTGCGCCTAGGCGAGTATCATTTCGTCGCCTATTCTCTTTTACGCCTACAACAAGCAAATGGCCTAAAACATGGCCTAAACTCTAAGTGGCAAGTTTCACTTGCCTAGCACCGAGGATGACGATCAACGAGGGTTCGTCCCACGGATGCTAATCTACGGGGAAGTCGCTGTTACGGGGGAAACAAACATCAAAACAACATTCATCTCATTAGGGTTTCATAAAAACACAACGGGTTATGAAAACATCAAGAGATCGATCATTACCGTATAGGAAACGGAAGAACGATGCCGAGCAACCACGACGACGGAAGAACGCTCCGGGGAACCTAGGGTTCAGATCTGGAATGGATGGGGAAATTCTGGAGAAATGTGGTTTGATGTGGATTTTGGGGATTTGATGGAGATTTGAGGAAGATGAGAGGTAGAATGTGTTAAGAGAGGGTTTGGATGATGGAGGATGAGCTTGGGATGAAGGAATAAGGGTTTGAGATAGTAGGGGGCTCAATGGGGGAGAAATTAGGGTTTTAGGTCGTGAGGAGGAAGAAGAAATCGTTTGGAGGGGTATTTATAGAGTTTGGTTCCGGCTAGGGCAAAACTAGGGTTTACATCACTGGTATCATTTGGTATCAGAGCATAGATCATGTGGTGACGTCAAGATGGCGGCGAAGCTGCGACACATGGAAAACATTGTGAACTCCTTCCAAAGATGGCGGCAGGGCTAAGCGGTAAGCTACCTCGCCAACTTTCTCCAGAATGTCAAACGGTCCAATGTATCGCGGGCTCAACTTCCCTCGCTTCCCAAAACGAATCACACCACGATTTGGGGAAATCTTCAAGAACACATGGTCGCCCGGCTGAAACTCCAAAGGACGACGTTTAGCATCTGCCCAATGCTTAAAACGGTCCTGAGCAATTCTCAACCTCTCCTGAATGTTCCTGACAATATCCACGGCCTCCACGATCATCTCAGGTCCCAACAGCTCCCGATCACCAACGTCACCCCAACTCAATGGCGATCGACATTTCCTCCCATAAAGAGCGGCGAAAGGCGCCATGCCAATACTCGCCTGGAAGCTGTTGTTGTAAGAAAACTCCACCAGATGTAGATGGTCCTCCCACGAACCCTTGAAATCCAACATGCACGCCCTCAGCATGTCTTCCAAAATCTGAATCGTCCTCTTGGACTGGCCATCCGTCTGCGGATGGTACGCTGTGCTGAAACTCAGACGCGTACCCAAGCTCTTCGCAAACTCTGCCAGAACTGAGATGTGAACCTCGTGTCTCTGTCCGACACGATACTCACGGGGACTTCGTGAAGTCGCACGACCTCCTGCACGATTCACGTTACATCACTATCCAAACTAGGGAAAGGAAATAAAAACGAAGAGTAAAAGAATTTACCTCCATATATCTCCTTGCTAGCGCCTCAGTGGACTGTCCCACTCGGAATGGAATAAAGTGCGCGGATTTGGTCAATCGATTTACGATCACCCAAATCACGTCATTCTGCTTCGGACTCCGAGGTAGTCCAGTCACGAAATCCATAGTGATGTGTTGCCATTTCCACTCCGGAATCGGAAGCGGTTGCAGCAACCCGGCCGTACGCTGATGCTCCGCCTTCACTTGCTGACAAACCAAACACTTGGCCACACTCCGAGCCACACTCCTCTTCATACCATGCCACCAATAATTCAGACGAAGATCCTGGTACATCTTGGTCCCACCAGGATGCACTTAATACGGTGAACTGTGTGGCTCCACCATCAACTCCTCTCTAATATCCCCAGCTGGCACACACAACCTGGCTCCAAACCTCAGCGAGCCATCCTCATGAATCAAAAAGTCAGTCCGCAGACCGGCTTCAACCTGCTCCCGAATCTTTACCAGGTTCGGATCCTCAGCCTGGCCAGCCTTGATCCGATCCACAATCGTCGACTGTATCTGCATACACATCAACGAAGAAGCCTCCCCAGGAAGAACAATCTCCACACCAGACTCGCAAAAATCCTGCTGCAATCTCCACTGCGAGGTCAAAATCATCACTGCGGGAAGCCTACTCAGCGCATCAGGAACCACATTCACCTTACCCGGGTGAAACTGCAAATCAATCTCATAATACGCCATGAGCTCCAACCATCGACGCTGTCGCATGTTGAGCTCCTTCTGAGTAAAAATATACTTCAAGCTTTTGTGATCGGTGAAAATCTTCACTTTCTCACTCAGCAAGAAGTGCATCCAAATCTTAAGAGCAAACACAACGGCAGCCAACTCCAAATCATGCGTCGGGTAATTCTTCTCATGAACCTTAAGCTGACGAGAGACATAAGACACAACATGCTCGTGCTGATGCAACACACAACCGAGACCCTTGCCAGAAGCATCGCAAAAGATCTCAAATCCACCGCTGCGATCAGGCACAACAAGAACAGGGGCAGTCGTCAGTCTCTCCCTCAGCACACCAAAAGCATTATCACAATCACCCGACCAAACAAAAGGTACATCCTTCCGCGTCAATCTGGTCATCGGCTCGGCAATACGGGAAACGTCCTTAATGAAAAGCCGATAGTAACCAGCAAGCCCAAGGAAACTCCGAATCTCCGATGCTGACGACGGAACACGCCACTCTCTGATGGCCCTAATCTTCTCGGGATCCACAGAAATTCCCTCACCAGTCACCACATGCCCCAGAAAAGCAACCCTGTCCAGCCAAAATTCGCACTTCGAAAACTTAGCATACAAACGATGCTTCCTCAAAATCTCCAACACCGTCCTCAAGTGCGCTGCATGCTCCTCCTCCGACATCGAATAGATCAGAATGTCGTCAATAAAGATAACGACAAACTTATCCAAAAAGTCGTAGAAAATCAGGTTCATCAGATTCATGAAAACTGCGGGTGCGTTAGTTACGCCGAAAGGCATAACCACAAACTCATAGTGTCTATACTTCGTCCTGAACGCTGTCTTCGGAACATCATCCTTTTTCACCTTCAACTGATGGTAACCACTCCTCAAATCCAATTTAGAAAACACCCTCGAACCTCCAAGCTGATCAAAAATATCATCGATGCGAGGCAACAGGTATTTATTCTTGATGGTCACCGCATTCAACTCCCGATAGTCCACGCACATGCGACGCGAACCATCCTTCTTTTTCACCAACAACACCGGTGCTCCCCACGGAGACACACTAGGATTGATATAACCCTTCTGCAAAAGCTCATCCAACTGCTTCCGCAACTCTTCCAATTCTGCAGGTGCCATACGATACGCCGCCTTCGAAATCAGCTGCGCACCTGGAATCAGATCAATAGAAAACTCCAAAGCTCGATCAGGTGGCAAACCAGACATCTCCTCGGGGAAGACGTCATCGAAATCACGCACCACAGCTGGCCTCTCCAGCTCCATTTGCATAGCCACAACCTCCACCGGCCTGGCCCGAAATCTGACAGGACCAAGCGAACTGCTACCTCGACTGAACTCAAATACTGGATGTCCGGGAATCTTGAACACCACCTTCTTCCTCCGACAGTCAATCGTAGCATAGAAACTCGCAAGCCAATCCATCCCAAGGACCGCATCGTAATTGATGATGTCGTGGAGAATGAAATCAGCACAAAGCTCACGTCCACAAACCACCAACGGGTAAGAATTGCACCCACGATGCACCGAGACCACACCGTTCCCTGTGACGATATTCCAACTCTTAGGAAGAGAGGACGTCGACAAGGAATGCTTCTCCACGAAGCTCCGGGCCAAAATGCACATCGACGCACCAGAGTCAAAGAGGACTCGTGCAGGAAATGTGCACACCAAAACCACACCTAACAAGCAATTAACAATCAAATCCTATTCTAGCAAACAATCATGTTCAAGCAAACTACACAATCTAACAATCAAAACCAGCTAGGAAAGTAATAGCTAGATTGAGGATTACCTGTGATAACCTCATCCACAGACTCGCTCTCCACAGCGGTCATCAGAAAAGCCTGCCTCTGTGGAACAAGAGCTGCTCCACGTCCAGCAGGAACAGACGCTCGCTGCTGCAACGGCTGTGCTGCAACAGGTGCCCTCCAAGGCTGCTTCGACCTCGGACAATCCTTCATGGCATGGGTAGGATCCCCACAGACGACACACTGGCCCAGGAATCTCCTACACTGATCCTTGACGTGCCCGGTCCTACCGCAGAAATGTCAAGTCTTCAGAATAGGCCCTCCTGGCCTCTTGAACTGAGCTGACTGATTAGGCTTGAAACCAGGCCTAACCATCGCTCTGGCTTGCTCCATAGGCCTCTTCCCAGCACCAGAAACATGTCCTCTCCTCTGACTCAGGTTCAGCACCTGCCTCCTGGCAGCGACCAGAACCTTCTGATAAGAGTCCAGATCGGAGGAAGACACAAAACTCTGGAGCTCCAAAGCAAGTCCCTGCAGGAACCGCTGAGCCCTCTCATCAGCATCCTGCACCATCTTCGGTGCGAACCGACTCAGACTAGTGAACTCTTGGTGGTACTGGTCCACCGACAAGCTCCCTTGCTTCAGATCAATGAAACGCTGCAGCATCTCCTTCTTAGCAGCCTTCGGAAAGAACTCCTCATCAAACCTGGACTTAAAGGTAGTCCAAGCTATCGGCTCCACTAGCATCTTCTCTTCCGCATCCCACCAGTTCCGAGCATTATCCTTGAGTTGCCGCTTCGCCAAATTAACCCATCCAGCCGGGGTGATCTTGGCCATCTTCAAATTATCCTCAATGTTCCGAATCCACTCATCGGCAGCCAGAGGACCCTCAGACACATCAAAATATGCGGGACCCAGCTCCCGAAATTGCTTCGCTCCTGGCTCGGAGCGAGGGGCCTCTGGAGTCGCCCGAGGAGCTCGACCAGCCGGAGCATTCTGGACTTGCAGGAGCACGCCTTGCTGCACCTGCATCATCTGAAGCATCATCCGCATCATCTCCCCATTGGTGGGTTTCTGCTCAGGCTCCTCATCATGAGGGGGCGCACCACTACCTTCACCACGGGTGATCCGTCTTCCCGCCATCTAGTGACACAGAAAGCGAAACAATTAGACTCATAGCTTATGACTCGAACGTCGAACTTAGTTTATTGGACATTCTAATATTATTATCGCTATTCCGATAATCGCAGTTACAGAAGGACCTGCATGGGCCACCAACAAAACCTGTCACGCCCCGCTTCCCTAAAATGGAGGCGAGACGTGAAAAGGTCCGCACGAGAGTGGAGCTGTGAAGCCCCAAACCCGATAAGCGTCAATAAAACATAAGCAGGTCACTGTAACCACAAACGGAACAACAATAATAACACAAGGAGGGACAGAAATAAAATCTCATATCTCATAATCTGACAAACATGAAAATTAAGTTCAACATCCAGAAAAGCCACCAGGCTAAAAGAAAGAGTCTAAAGGCCCAGAACAAGGCCAACAAAAGGAACAACGTAACAAAGTATAGGTGCCACGCACCGACAACAAAACAACAGTCTAAAACAAAAAGGAAAAGCACAACGAAGACACTAGGACTGGTCCCCAGTGTCCACGTACTCCTCGCAAACACATGCTCGGGCACGGCGTCCGCAAACACATCGTCCTCAACAACGGACTCAGGCTCGAGATCTAACATGTGTCACCCAAAAGAGTAAAGGGGCACATGTCAGCAAGTCTAAAAGACTTGAGCAAGGAAACTGAAGGTAAGGTAAACTAGCAACCTAGCAGTTATAGTATGATGCATGGCATGTCAAGTATAGTATGGAAGTAACAAGTGAAGTACAAGTAGCAAGTAACAAGTGGTAGTTGTGACATGTAATGTCAAGTAACAAGTACAAGGGATCACTCGACGAGCACCCTATTGCCCGCAGGCTGCGGTCAAGTACAAGTCAAGTAAATCACGTCAAGTAAACACGTCGTGCACAGAGATTCCGCCTGTTGGCTAGAGTGGCTGATCGGGCCAACTCCTAAGCTCAAGTGACCGTTTATCTCTACCCCTCCCACGTGTGTCGAGCCAGGGCATTACCCCCGAACACGGAATGGTCGCTTCTGGGACACGAGCCAGGAAGTGTGATTAACACGTATGGCGTAGGGTTATGCCCACGTATAGTGGGTGCCTAGCCGGAAACTAGTAGGACGGACATTGGCTATCAACCAACACATGGCCCGCTTCTGGAACACGAATCAGGAAACACAAGTATTGTAGCGTGTGCTACGAATGCGACATACAACATGGATAGTATGGTTGACAATGTATTCGCGTACCGATAATCAAAATTAAACATGACATGGTAGTTGTGCAACATGGTAAACGGCGGTCCTACCTTCGTTGTCAAGCTAGTTCCGGAATTTGCGCCTAGGCGAGTATCATTTCGTCGCCTATTCTCTTTTACGCCTACAACAAGCAAATGGCCTAAAACATGGCCTAAACTCTAAGTGGCAAGTTTCACTTGCCTAGCACCGAGGATGACGATCAACGAGGGTTCGTCCCACGGATGCTAATCTACGGGGAAGTCGCTGTTACGGGGGAAACAAACATCAAAACAACATTCATCTCATTAGGGTTTCATAAAAACACAACTGGTTATGAAAACATCAAGAGATCGATCATTACCGTATAGGAAACGGAAGAACGATGCCGAGCAACCACGGCGACGGAAGAACGCTCCGGGGAACCTAGGGTTCAGATCTGGAATGGATGGGGAAATTCTGGAGAAATGTGGTTTGATGTGGATTTTGGGGATTTGATGGAGATTTGAGGAAGATGAGAGGTAGAATGTGTTAAGAGAGGGTTTGGATGATGGAGGATGAGCTTGGGATGAAGGAATAAGGGTTTGAGGTAGTAGGTGGCTCAATGGGGGAGAAATTAGGGTTTTAGGTCGTGAGGAGGAAGAAGAAATCGTTTGGAGGGGTATTTATAGAGTTTGGTTCCGGCTAGGGCAAAACTAGGGTTTACATCACTGGTTAGTCGGTCAAAGAACAACCACTGACCGACTGGTTTGGGAACTAGTCGGTCGGTTGACCAACGCAGACCGACTAAGAGTAAACAGTAACCCAGACGAAAATTAGGATTTAGATTTAGTCGGTCAAAGAACAATTACTGACCGACTAGTTTAACATCTAGTCGGTCGATGAACATTTTTAGACCGACTAAGAGTAAACAGTAACTCGACTGTACAGAAGAACTAAGAATAAGTCGGTCTGAGTACAAGGCTTAACCGACTAGTTTAACAACTAGTCGGTCGAAAGATGAACTTAGACCGACTAAGAGTGAACAGTACTGATACCAAAATTTAGTAAATGAGTTAGTCGGTTAAAGAAGCATTGCCGACCGACTAGTTTGCAACCTAGTCGGTCAACCAACGTTCTTAGACCGACTAACGACAAACAGTAACTCCTGAACAACTTTTCAAGCCCGCTAGTTGGTTCAAGAAGGTTTTCCGACCGACTGGATCGTCATCTAGTCGGTCAGTGCCCCTTCTTATACCGGCTAACGTGCACCAAAAGTTCCGATATGGAGCGCGAAGCTCCGGGATCGATTCCTAAGACTCCTAAGCTTGATCTAACAATAAGATATGACCGATATGAAGTCCGTCACGAATGACTTACTCCAAAATCGACGATCAACGGAAGAAGCTAAGAAAAATACGACCAAACGATCGAAAATGAAAGCTACGGGGACGAAAACCACACATAAGGAGAAAATCCACCAAAACATATAATATAATATATAATAATCCAGATGCAAGAAAACCAGCCGTTACACCAATCATCTGGATCTGGTACTGAAAATTTCAGATCTGGACCTGAAAATTTCAGATCAAGAAGATTTCAGATCGGGATCTGAAGAAAATTTCAGATCTGGATCTGAAGATTTCAGAGCTGGATTGCCGACAGCCACAGGCTTCAGATCTGTCTTTGTCTTCACAGGGGAATAGTAACGATGATCGATCTTTGCCCAATTCTCGCGATTCTGCATAAGGGCTTTCTCCATCGCTTGATTAATTTTGTCTTCACATCTCTCGAGCACGGCCCATAATTATTTCTCTAAAGAGGCAAACTTTCTTGACGTCGCCACATGATCTATGCTTTGATACCAAATGATACGATTTGTAGAATTTAAAGAGAAGAAAAAGAAATTTAAAAGTGGAAATTGATATTAAGATAGACGATCCCTTCTGGAGTGGATCTTTCCCTAGCTTGAATTGATGGATCAAACCTAATCCCCAAATCCCTAACAAGAAAATACCCTAACAATATTTCTAAACAATTGATCGTTCTTCGATAATCCAAAACTCGGGCCGGTTCCTCTCTATTTATAGAGAACGATTACATCATTTGGCAATTTACGAAAATGCCCCTGGGGCCGGATTCTAAGCCGCATCAGTTTCTAGGCACTCTTCTAAATACATGGTTAAGTGCGACTTGGTTAAACCATTCTAATTCGGGGCTTTCCTCATAACTAAATGGTAATTCTTGGCATAAAACTTTAACTAATCTAGCCATCTCTTTTCTCATTGTCTCAGTAGAGTATGAGAAATTAGAAAGAGAGGAAGAAGATGCAGATAAGTTTAATGTGGTCTGTTTAAAATCCCTTTTTGCGTGGGATGCTATGTGTCTCTTAAGGTGTGTTGTGCCGTCAGAAGCTTTGCAATTAAAATTTGTTCTACATATTTTGCAAAATGCCCGCTGTCCTTTGTCAGCGACAGTTTCAATCGTAAAGTGCTTCCAAACCGCAGATTTTTGTTATTTGGGTTGAGTTGTGTAGAAGGAACATCATGATTAATAGGTTGTGCAGGAGTAGATGCGTGTAGAAGAAGTCTGTGCAGAAGAAATATAAGTAGGAATATGATTCGTGTACTCATAAGTTTCGGTTTGTGACATATCAATATCAAAATTTGGTGTTTCTATCGGGTTATCCCGAATCATATTAAAATTATATTGCTCCTCAGTGTTGTCAAGATGGAAGTTAAAATTCTTACGGTTTGGTCTAGCCATTATGCTAAAATATAAAGGAACCTGATTATCGGGTTGCGACTTGCGAGTGGTGTAGAGAGCAGAGGGAGCTAAGACTTGAGTGCGAAGTTGAGCTTGACAGCGAGTTGAGACTTGTGCTTGATGGCAAGTTGAGTGCGAAGTTACAAATTTGACCGAGAGGCGAGAGGCGGGAGCTGAGAATTGCTTGCTTGAAAGTAGATCTTATGTAAACATAGAGAGTGAGATTATATGAGAGTTTAAGAGTTGTGGAAAAATGAGGGGTTGTGTGCAATTTATAGGAAATTTTCGGGTGTAAAAAGACTCAAAAAAACCCACCAAATGGCCGACCGTTGGGGGTTTGGTCAAAAGACCAAAACCCCAAAAAACCCCCCTCCCCCAAAAAACCTCAAAAGCCTTGTTCTAATTCGGGGCCTCGCTAATACGCCGTTGAGCAGCTGTGGCTGCTTCGACTGAGTAGAGAAATAAAACCCCAAGGCCGCAAACAAACATCAAATTCGAAAAACTCAAGCCACAAATCCAAATCCCAAACTCCATTGAATCAAATCGAAAAAATGTTTTTGAAAGAGGAAGAAGAGATTTTTTTGCATAAGAACCCAACGAAGAGGATGAGGGTTAAGTAGGCCTCAGCGGGGGAGAGAGAGACTTAGCTTTTCATCGGCGACAGTGGCAATAGGCAAAAACACCACCGATAGAAGTTAATGGCGACGATGATATGCCGAGAGGAGAGCGGGGGGGGGGGGTCAAAACTCTTGATTGAGCCAAAGAAGGTAGTTAAGGGGAATGCGACGAGGTGGTGGGGATGACAAGTCGTGGTGAGCGGTGAGAAATTTGTTGACGAAATTAATCGAGAGAGATTGTCAGGCAAGAGAGAGAGAGAGCTTCAAGATTTCTCGCCAAGTGAATGGATGCGTGCGTGCAGCGAAGCATGTGAGGGGCGTTAAAAGGGGAAGGGATGGGATGCGGGCTTCATGGGCTTGGGGGTTGGGCTTTACACAAAAGAAAGAAAAAGAAAAGAGTGGGAAATGGGCTGAAGAAGAAAGAAAAAGAAAAAGAACAGAAGAATAGACAATAGAAAAGAAAAAAAAGAGAATAAATAAAGTATAAATTGCAAAATTTTCACCTGAAATTTTGTAGGCCATTACATTCAACGTTCCGTACAAAAATTCATCCTCGGAATTTTTACAAGCTAAGATACATCAAATAAGTGAGGGTAACGCTCACGCATCTCATCCGCTCTTTCCTAGATAGACTTTCCAGGTGAGTCTCGATGCTACATCACCTTCAGTAGGTTGATAATCCTGCTCTAGATGGTCTTCTGTTGTCGGTCGATGTTCCTTACTGACTACTACTCATATGTCAGATCAGGCCACACAGTGATATTAGAATGATCAACCGCGTGTATCGGGTCTCCCACATACTTTCGTAACTGAGACACGTGGAATACGTCATGCACTCCTCTTAAGGATGGATGTAGTGTAAGTCGGTATGCCACTTTTTCCACTTGGTCCAATACATCAAAAGGCCCAATGTATTGTGGGTTGAGCTTTCCTCTCCGACCAAAATGAATCATGTCTCTGTTGGAGAAGATTTTCACCGGAACACCTAATGTTGATGCTTCACATCCGCCTAATGTTTGTATCGGTCATGTGCCACCTGAAGCTTCTCTCTAATAGTTTGTACATGTTTGTAAAATATCTACAGATTCTACAATCAGCTCCAAGCCAATCAACTCCCGATCACCCACGTCATCCCGAACGATACTTTCTCTTGTACAACATTGCAAATAGCGCCAACCGATACTGGCATGGTAATTGTTATACGCAAACTCCACAGGGTACATGCGATCCTTCCACGACCCCCCTTGAAGTCTAGCATATAATCACACAACATATCCTCCGATATCTGGATAGTGCGTTCCAACTAGTCGTTTGTCTGAGTATGACATGCCATACTGAAACTCAAATGGTGCCCAAACTCTCATGCGAACTCTTCCAGAAATAAGATGTGAATCAAGTGTTCATATCTGAAATAATACTAACAGGAACACCATGCAGCCTTACTATCTCCTTCATGTATTTCCTGGCAAGCACCTCTGTCGACTAGCCCACTCTGAATGAAATAAAGTGTGTCGATTTGGTCAACAGGTCAACAGTTTTCAAAATGACGTCATTATGCTTCGAACTCCTGGGCAGTCTAGTCATAAAGTCCATCGTAATGTATTGCCACTTTCACTCTGGAATGGACAAAGGTTGTAACAAGCCGGTAATCTGGTGATGTTTAGCCTTCACTTGTCGGTACACTATACACTTCGCTAATCTTCTAGCAATGCTCCTCTTCATGCCATGCTACTAGTAATGCTGTCTCAAGTTTTTGTACATCTTGGTTTAGCCTGAATGAAAAGAATAAGGAGAACCATGAGTTTCTTTCAACATATCTTCTCTAACATCTCCAGATGACAAAATTCTGCTGCCATAACACAAGGTCCCGTCCTTGTGAATCTTGAAATTCTGGCCTCTGACCCGCCATCATCAAGTCTCTGATCTTCTACAACTTCTCATCTCTTACCTAAACAACCTTGATCCTGTCCACCAGAGTTGATTGAATCTGCATGTTCATGAAGGAAGCAGTCACCCCATGCAAGATCACATCTATCTTCATCTCCCGAATCTCATGTTGTAGCCTTCACTGTGTCGTGAGGGTCATCATCACTAGAAGACGACTAAGTGCATCTGGTACAACATTGGCCTTCCTAGAATGATAATGAAGGTCACTGTGGTAATCCGCCATACGCTCAATCCATATACGCTGCCGCATATTGAGCTTCTTCTGAGCGAAGATGTATTTAGACTCTTGTAATCTCTTGTAATCTGTAAACACCTTCACCTGCTCCTCCAACAAGAAATGTCTCCAAATCTTTAAGACAAATATAACCGTCACTAACTCAAGATTATGAGTAGGAAAGTTCTTCTCATGAATCTTCAGATGTTTAGATGCGTATGCCACTACTAGAGCGTGCAGATGGAGCACACATTCAAGTCCTTTACCAGACACATCACAACATACTTTGAATCGTCATCTCCAGTTTGGAATGATCATGGTGCCGTAGTCAACCCCCTCTTTAGCTCTGGGAAAACATCATCACTTGCCCTCGACCAAACAAACACTATCTTTTATCGTCAATCGCATCATATGCCCCGTGATTTTCGAGAAGTACTGAATGAACCTTCGGTAATGGCGAGCCAGTCTCAAAAAGATCCGAATTTCGGTTACCAGCTGAGGAACCGGCCAGTTCTAAATATCAGCCATCTTCTCAGGATCTACCAAAATCCCTTCTCCAGACACCAGTGGCCCAGGAAAGCCACTTTGCTCAGCCAAAATTCACATTTACTGAATCCAACATACAACTGGTGTCGTCACAATGTCTCCCGGAGTTTCCTCAGATGCTTTGCATGCTCCTGAGCGTCCTTTGAATACACCAAGATTTCGTCGATGTAGACCACTACGAACTCTTCCAGATGTTCATATAATACCTGGTCTATAAGGCTCATAAATACCACAACCATATTGGTCACACCTGTTGGATCGTGATCTAAGCCTAGAGGGGGGTGGATAGGCTTATAAAACTTTTTCGAGAATACAAAAGCAATGTCCTACTCAATAAGACAATCGTAGAGCAAATATGGTGCAGAAATAATAAAACAGCAGTAAACACAGAGTGCACACGATATTTACCCTGGTTCAGTCGCCCCCGACATACTCCAGCCCCAAAGTAATCACTAGAATAATACTGTCAAGATACAAATCATAAAGAACTTTGTGCCTCAACACTCAGCTCACCAAGTCTTGTATCTCACTCACCAAAATGTTGAACAATACTACTCTAGCGAAAACTTTCCATTGACTAGCACCAACCAGTCAAGAGCCCAAAATATCTCCAAAAACGAAAAATAAAAAATAATACAAAGATCTATCAACTCAATCCCAAATAATAATAAGATGAAGAGTTTAGAATGCTCAGTTTGTGATGATTGAATAGTCTTTATCGATAAGCCGGTCGTCAGCTTTGCGCTGGCACAAACAGTGCCTCAATCCGATGTCTGGATCTCAAGATATAGCCCTTCGAAATTTGCTGCGCAAATCTGCCTGAATTTGGTCTCTGTGTAAATCAATTATCTGTCCTGCAGAATCGGCAGCAGTCTGTGCATAAGTAATCTGATAGACCTTCCAGAAAATGCAGTAAATTGCCCCGAGCTCAGAAAAATCCGAATAAATACTTGTTGGAATCGTGGGCTCGTCTTCTTCGATATAAAAATATGAAAAAGGAAGATTTGTATACTCTTGTAAAAAGGAATTCTCATATCTTTGAAGTGCGTCCAAAGGCTTGGAACTTGATCTCTCGGGCTTTGCTTCAAAGGTAAGGGCTTTGGTGACTTGCTTCTCTAGCTTGAAGATGGCTTATGCTTGGAGATGTAGCTTGATGGATGGTTCTTTGAGCTTACGGCAAGGCTTGAAGATGATGTAGAACTTTAGCCTATGAGATGATGAAGACTATGAAGCTATTCAGAATACAAGTCATGTTAAAATAAATACAACTAATTTAATGCAGATATTAAAACCAGAATAATATTACCATATTGTATAGCGCTAAGTTGTGATCGTCCTAGCGCAAACCGTTCGTCGATCCGAGCTCTGTGGAGAAAGTTATGCATTTTTCAGCGTCGTCCGTCGAGCTCCTTCTTTCTGCGAATTTGATGATCTCTTTGAAGTTTTAGAGGAGAAAATTCGGCCAAGATGAAAAGAAACGAGTCTAGAGCCGGCCTTGTTTGCTCGTTCTCTCTCCTTGGGGGATTTTCCTTGTAGGAGTCATATGTATATGGTATGAATCCAAGAGTTGTAGCCCAATCCAAACTCATTTGAACCACAATTCAAATTGATTTGATTTGATTTGAAATTGATTTGTTCTCTTCCTATCTTCTTGGTGCAATGAACTTGGTCAATCTCCTATGATAAGTAGAACTCTTGTATCCAAATTAAATCTAATTTGAATCCAAATTTAAACTAAATTTGACCAAGTCAAATTCTCTTAATCCAAATTGATTTGAACTTGATTTTGATTTAATTCTCTTATTTAAATTTAGCTCCTTATCCATCCATGCCATGTTGAACAAGTCAAATTCCCTTAATCACAAGATTGCCATCTCCCCATCTCTTGCACATAATTTCAACATTGCCATTGTGCACAATTTGCAAGATTTCCATTGATCAATATTCATAAGTTTGGCACTATGTGCTCCATGTATATTTGCACCTGAAAACACTTAACAAACAAATCAAAAATATTCATGACGGTTTGTTATCATCAAACAAGAAATCAAAGATCATTGTATCCAACCACGTTGTATCCAACAATCTCCCCTTTTGATGATGACAAATCACAACAAGATTTGATCAATATGATCAATATTATGTCATCGTGATATGTTTTTGTGAAGTGTGATGATGCATGTCAACAAGATATAAATCAAATGCAAGTTGCTCCTTCTATTGACATGCTCCCCCTACTAAATTGCTCATCCTATCAATGTGCTTATCATGATCAAATCTATCCCATTTTCTCCCTCTTTTGTTATCTTCAAAAGATCACTAAAGAAATCCATGTCATATGCAATGTAAAAATAAAATGTTATTAGTCAAGACATATGATCACATTTAGATAATTAAAAAACAACCACTTGATATTCAATTAATCTCATAACACTGATTAATACACCTTCGTGCTTGCGTGATGATTAAGAGTTAAAACATATACGGAGATGTTTCATGAAAATCAACTAATACAAATCAACTTTTCACGTAACATCAATTCTATTGGGATTGATTTTTCCCACCTCATTAACGATGAGTTCAAGTTACCAACACCCAAAACATAGCCTATAAAGACTCTTAGATGCGGGGTGGCATTGCTTACCTGGTATAACACCAATGCTAAAGATTAATCCTAAACATAAGGTGGATACTCGTGTGTTGTGTCATTGCCATGGACCGTATCCATTTTTCATACAGAGCTCTTTTCTTCTCTTTTAAGTATTCTTTGCAATATTATTTTTTATTGTTTTTCTTTTCTTTTCATGAGCTCCAATTTTTATCCAAGGTAAGATACTTCATATCCCGTAGAATAATATGTTTGTCAATATTTTTGATTCATCCACCTACAAACACTTTCCCAAATTTCATGAAAGCAATTCCATATGGGCAATAACAATTAATCTCGTCAAAGTGTAGGGTGAAGGTGTAGAAATCAAATCATTCAATTTATCAAACATGTCATGATCATTTAGAAAGTTTAATATGAAATTATAGTCATGACAATAATACAAGATTTGTATATGGATATGAATATCATTCAAAAGTGCAGTATTGATAAATAAAAGAGAGGTGTGCAATAATGCTCCATCTTTGTAAATTTTGCACTTTCTCATTTTTTCTTCAATTTTTCGATTTTTTATGTTATTCAAAGTTTTCTATCACACAAAAAAATCAAATCACACCAAAAAAAATAAACACTCCAAAAAAATCACACAAAAATCACACCAAAAAATGCAAACACCCCAAAAATCCTATGAAGGTATGCAACGAGCTCAAACAAGAAATCATACTTTTGCGTTGTCGTTTGGCCAATGAACTTCAATAAAATGCGACGTCCAATCCATAGTTCCTTCCCCCTCCATCTTACATACACGGAAGATGTTGTGTGAGCTTGGAATCTGACAAGATCCATTGGTGTTTGTCACAAAATCTTTAGGAAGCCATACTTGATTATACTTTATTTTCGCGCTCCTACTTGAACAGTTATTTACAGTATGTTTAGGAACCCATATTTGTTTGAACTTAATATTCTTGTTCATGTATGGACATTTATTACATATGTGACCAACACATCCACAAGTAAAACACTTTGTATTAGTGTTTCTAGCGTTCATTGGCTCATGGTGAACTTTCTTATTTTTAAGATTTTCAACATATTTCAACACATATCCTAGTCCTCGACTATTATTGCCATATAGTTGATTTCCAAGAATAATATCCCAGGGTTGTTTTCCCACACCCAATTTCTTTATGGTCATTTCTAGGTCCGTGTCGTTGGATTTCAAATAAAAATTTCGTTCACAATCAAAGTGCATTTACTTATAAAGGCCTTTTTATTCTCTTCCTCGTTCTTTCTCAAATTTTCAACTTTCTTTTCTATCTCAATAGACTTTCCTTTAAGAATTTTATTTTCGATCTCACTCTTAATCAATTTTTCTTTAAGCTCTTTATTCTCATTTTCTTTTATGTCCATCTTTTCTTTTAGCTCTTCCTTTTCAGCTTCTAGCTTGATCAATTTTCCTTTACAAGTTTTATTTTCAGTCACAAATGTGAGGCATGTTTTACATTCAACCTTTTCATGCACACTAGATTTTCCCTTTTTCATTTTTGCAATGGTAGCTCTAAAAGCATTATATTCAGCTTTTAATTTTTCAATATCTAGTGACATATTATAATTATCTTGCTGCAATTCAAAATTTTCTTCTCTTAATGATTCCACACCAGATTCTAAATCATCAATTTCATTCCACATGTTTTCCCATATATTCATAATTTCATTCTTAGAGCAAGATTTTACCTTGTCGAGATCTCCCATTAAGCAGAGAGAGGAGAGAGAGATGAGTGTGCACTCTCCTCCTGAGTCTCGTCCTTGCTATCGTCATCCCACGTCACTGACAATGATTTTCCCTTTTTCTCTGCAGAATTGCTCTTTTCGTGTCGGCAGTTCTTCATGAAATGTCCCTGTTGCATTGAAAACATTGCATAGTCTTAGTAATATTTTGTTCAGATGAAATATTTACAGGATTAAACTTATTAGAGAGATGGAACCTTTTTAACATGTTTGCTTTTCCCTGAGGAGTCTTGATGTATTTCTTAAATCCTCATTAGTGCCTACTCCTCATAAAGCTTGTCATCGTCGTCCCTTGTGACTGAATGTGGCTTCTCATTCTTCTCCAAAGACTTTATTTTCATTACTGAGCAGTTTTTCATAGTGTCCACGTTTCCTGCAATGACAACAACACATTGAATTAGTAATATTCTGATCGAAATAAATATTAGCAGTATTAAGATTTTTGAAACCATCAAACCATTTGGACCTCACTGCCTATTTACGAGGGTATTCATGTTTTCTAGACTAGATCGTCTAACCTGCTTTGATACCACTTGTTGAATCGTGATCTAAGCCTAGAGTGGGGATGAATAGGCTTATAAAACTTTTGCGAAAATACAAAAGCAATGGCCTACTCAATCAGACAACACAAAGAAAATATGGTGCAAAAATAATAAAACAGCAGCAGACACAGAGTGCACGCGATATTTATCCTGGTTCGGTCGCCCCCGACCTACTCCAAGCCCAAATTAATCATTAGAATAATACTGTCAAGATTCAAACCATAAAGAACGTTGTGCCCCAAACACTCAGCTCACCAAGTTTTGAATCTCACTCCCCAAAGTGTCAAACAATACTACTCTAGCGAAAACTTTCTCTTGAATAGCCCCAACCAGTCAATAGCCCAAAATAACCCCAAAAATGAAAATAAAAAATAATACAAAGATCTATCAACTCAATCACAAATAACAATAAGATGAAGAGTTTAGAACGCTTAGTTTCTAATGATTGAATAGTCTCTGTCGATAAGCTCGTCGTCAACTTTGCTCAGGCGCAAACGGTGTCTCAATCCGATGTCTGGATCTCAAGATATAGCCTTCCAAAATTCGGTATGCAAATCTGCCTGAATCTGGTCTGTGTGTAAATCAATTCTCTGTTCTGCTGAATCGGCAACAGTCTGTGCGTAAAGTAATCAGATAGCCCGTCCTCCAGAAAATGCAGTAAATCGTCCCGAGCTCAGAAAAATCCGAATAAATACTCGTTGGAATCGTGGGCTCGTCGTCTTCGATATAAAAATATGAAAGGGCAGATTTGTATACTCTTGTAAAAAGGAATTCTCAGATCTTTGAAGTGCGTCCTAGGGCTTGGAACTTGATCTCTTGGACTTTGCTTCTTCAAAGGTTGTGGCTTTGGTGGCTTGCTCCTCTAGTTTGAAGATGGCTTATGCTTGGAGATGTAGCTTGATGATGGATAGTTCCTTGATCTTTTGGCAAGGCTTAAAGATGATGGAGAACTTTGGCATATGAGATGATGAAGACTATGAAGCTATTCAAAATACAATTCATGCTAAAATAAATACCACTAATTTAATACATAGATTACAATTAGAATAATATCACCATATTATAGAGCGCTTAGTTGTGATCGTCCTAGCGCAAATGGTTCATCGATCCGAGCTCTGTGGAGAAAGTTATGCACTTTTCAGCGTCGTCCGTTGAGCTCCTTCTTCCTGCGAATTTGATGATCTCTTTGAAGTTTTGAAGGAGAAAATTCGACCAAGATAAAGAAAAATGAGTCTAGGGCCGACCTTGTTTGCTTGTTCTCTCTCCTTGGGGGATTTTCCTTGTAGAAAAAGGAGTCATATATAGGGTATGAATCCCAGAGTTGTAGCCCAATCCAAACTCCTTGGAACAACTGTTCAAATTGATTTGATTTGATTTGAAATTGATTTGTTCTCGTCCTATATCCTTTGTGCAATGAACTTGGCCAATTTCCTATGATAAGTAGAACTCTTTTGTATCCAAATTAAATCTAATTTGAATCCAAATTTAAACTAAATTTGATCAAGTCAAATTCTCTTAATCCAAACTGATTTGAACTTGATTTTGATTTGACTCTTATTTAAATTTAGCTCCTTATCCATCCATGCCATGTTGACCAAGTCAAATTCTCTTAATCACATGATTGCCATCTCCCCATCTCTTGCATATAATTTCAACGTTGCCATCATGCACAATTTGCAAGATTGCCATTGATCAATGTTCCCAAGTTTGCCACTATGTGCTCTATGTATATTTGCACCTGAAAAACTTAACAAACACATCAAAAGTATTCATGAAGGTTTGTTATCATCAAACAAGCAATCAAATATCATTGTATTCAACCGCGTTGTTTCCAACAACACCAAGCGACATCACCAAGTACTCGTAGTGTCCTTACTTGGTTCTGAATGCATCCTTATGGACATCTTCTTTCTTCACCATCACATGGTGGTATCCTGTCTTCAAATCCAATTTCGAGAAGATGATTGATTCTCTGAGATGATCGAAAATGTCATTAATACATGAAGTGTTACTTTGTTCAGCTATCTGTAGTCGATGTATATACGTCTGGATCCATCCTTCTTCCTCACTAACAATTAGAAGCACCAATGAGGATACACTAGATCATATTAATTCCTTCTGCAGTAGATCATCCAACTGAGCCCGGACTTCTTCTAGCTCAAGTGGTGCCATATGATAAGGTGCCATAGATATTGGCTGGGTGCTTGTCATCAGTTTAATGGAAAACTCAAGGGCACGCGGTCTGGTGGCAATCCTGTAAGATCATTCAAAAACACGTCCAAGAATTCCCGAACAACTTCTAGTCTCAGCTTCTATCGCGGTCACTACCGCCTCTGCTGGCCTGGCTCTGAACTATACTGGTCCTTTAGATCTGCTTCTACTGACGACCTCGAACGTCTGATGGTCGCAAATTTCGAACACTACCCTTCTTCGATGATAGTCGAGGGTGGTGTGGAATGTCCCCAATCAATTCATTCCAAAGACATCATCGAAGCTTGGCATCTCGATCATCATGAAGTCCACAAACAGATCACATCCATAAATTGCTAAAGGGCTTTGATAATACCCACTAGTTGTCTTTAACATGCCACTGCTCGTGTTGACATTCCGGCAGGAAGTCCGTGGTTCGACAGGAATATCATGTGTGTTAATAAATCGATTTGTCAGGAATTAATGAGAGGCTTTCGATTCAAACAGGGTAAGCGCATTTTTACCAGCTACTAATACAACATCTAAGGTCAGAGCTACTGTGTTTAAGCAATCAGCTACTACCATATGTTAATAAATACGGAAAGTGATAAAAATCATACCAGTGATCACTTGACCGGTACCCTTGGTTTCTTCTGCAATCATTATGAAGGCCTGACGTCTAGGGGTGGTGCATGTGGTATCGCCTACTGGAAGACCCTCGGCTGTGGAGAAAGTGGTTGTTTACACGGAGCGTTCCCAGATGGGGCTGGTGTAGTAGCTGGAGCAGTAGGGGTTGGTGCTACTGGTCACGGTTTTATCCGAGGACAATTTCTAGCACTAGCATATCTGATCCACACATCAAGTACAAGTTCAAACACATTTGCCACTGCAGTTTGATGTGCACAGTCTTGTGACATAAATGACACATTAGAAGGGATCGACGCTGTTGCTGCCGTGGTGCCGGTATTTTGAACCGTGTGTGCTGTACATGCCGATACATTTGTCCGGCGGTAGCCGGGGGTTATCGACTCGGTCCCACGGTAGTTGCTGGAGGTGGTGGAGGTCATCTCAGACGGACAACCAAAAGTTGCTCTCATTCAGCATCCCTATTAACATATTCATATGGCGGGCCGCTGACAGAACTATAGTGTGCGTGTTCAGAGTCAGCCCTACTAATTTCCTCTAAATCTCGATATTCAGACCTTGCTGAAAGCATCTGGCTCGAGTCTGAGGATGGCAATCATATCCGAGGCAAATCTACCGACCTTGGAGAACTTCCTTTTGTATTACTCCGCTGTCATGGCACTGTTTCAAATTAGTAAAATATGCATGCAGTTCCATCCCTGCCTTCGATGAGAAGAACTTGACCTTGAAAGATCATTGAAAATGTCTCATGCGAGCGGTTGCTGCAGGTGACTCTCCTACGAGTCCCACCAGACTGTGGGCCCTTCGGTTGATTATCCAACCCCGACCAATCTTAGTTATTGGTGGGGGTTTGGTCAGTTGTAACTTCGTCATGTCTACCTATAAGTTTGCTGGGATCCGGGTTACTATCTAATTATCGTCAGTGCCTTGCAGTCATTCTGCTACTTTCAAAGGCTACTCTAGTCCGTTCAGAGACTTCGGACTAGTGCCCGAAATTGCTGAACTCCCGCGTCATTTCTAGGCTCACTCAGTAGAATATGCCGTATAACCTTTGCTTGTTGGAAGATCTCTCGCAGAAGATCTTCTGGTTTCTGGCGTCCTTTTAGTCCAGGCCCAAGGGTAGGCCCATCTATGTGTTGTTGGTCCCGGATCCTTCAGCACTGTCCTGGTTTCAGAAGCATTCCCGTTCATGGTTGGTTCGTTGACTGGGGTACGTTTGCGATGATATATAGTAAACTTGCATTCACTTGCATTCATAGGGTAAAGTCAGTTTAGCTGAGTATTCTATACGGTACATCATATTCTTCCTGTTCATGAGATAGTTAGCGCTGACCTACATGTGGCCACCACAAAAATATGTCACACCTCGCTTCCCGGGAACACGACTGTTTTTCATATGTGATGTAAGTCCTGCTGTTTACTAGTGAAAACATTATAGGCCACGAGCAGAGATATACCGAAATACATATGTGGAAATTTTCATTAAATACATGAGAGTACAAAGTCTGATACAAGTACTAGAAATACATCGGTATCGAAAATACTTAAGAGAATACATAAAAAGTCCGCTCATGACATCACACTCAAAAATCCGCGTCCTGCGCAGCAAACTCAGACTCCTCAAAGACTGGGCTCTCCTCGTATACCTAATCAGCACTTAGCACTTAATGGTGCAACAAAAACAAAAAGCCGCCAGGTTAGAGTAAATCACAATAATTCTAGAGTTTGGCATTAAACGTTGTTTATGGGCATGACTGAAAATAAAACAGGAGCAGGTAAATAAGTGACAATATGATGAAGCTAAAAGCATGCATGCAACAAATTTCAGTTTAAGTTTATGCTAACAATATTCTAGTAGTTATATCAATCATATGACGTGACTCATATTGGAGAGTACGATATGTAACCACGTCCACCGAAAACGGAAAAGGGACTCAGGATCCATTGATATAATGGGTCACTGTCATGAATGATCGGAAATAGAATCATAACGGGCCATGGTTGTGAACGACTGAGAACTGAATCCTTCTAGACATGGGCCAAAAGCATGGCTCCACTCAATATTGCATTTTCTACTTTTAGTTACTCAAAACCCAGTGAGGTTGCATATCAAGAGCTGTACAATTTTCAGTGTCAAAGTGATGTGGTTCAGGAGATATTACTAATACCAATTTGTTATGTGTTTCCAGAGTTCTCATGTCAGTGCAACATCCAGCTTTAGATGACTTTACATGCATGCATTATAAGAATAGAGCAAATGAGATAAAGTCTCTAAACATGTCCAGGGTCACATCATTATTAGTCAATATGGATGGTGTGCTATGTGGTCCAATCCAAGTTCATGTTTCCAACAGTTTCAAGAGCCATCATATTAACTTGTCTAGTTTCATCACTACATAAAATGATATCAATGTCTAACAATTCTATTAAGCCAATTAAGCCAAGAATAAGTTATGTATGAGAACAATTTTAGCTCATGTCAAGATCATATCTCAAACATAGCATAATTATCAATATATCCTAATTTTAATGTCAGAAGTTATTATCCAACCATTTGCATGCAACAAGAGATTCCGTGATAATTAAATGGGAGATGGACAACTAATTTGATATCGGTGAAATCTCATCATCAATTGTTATAGGGTTTATTCCATTTTGTCATGTGTTCCCAATATCTAGCCACAAATAACATCAATAATGATTTTCAATTAAATAAGATGATGTGCATGGGTTAGAAGTAATTCCAAGTAATGAAATCCAGGGTCCAACCAAGTCCAACAATAATTTGCAACAAGCCCATGGGTCCATCAAGCAAAGGGCAAAGCCCAGTTTACCACAAAGGGGACAAAACCCTTGTCCAATGCTAACAACAAAGCCAATACCCCATAACAAAGCCAACACCTTAGTCAATCACCAACACCCCATAACAAAGCCAACACCTTAGTCAATCACCAACACCCCCAACAAAGCTAACACCCAAGTCCATTACCAACTGCCAACATCAAGCCCAAACACCCAGTCCAACACCCAACCAACCAATAATCCACGCAACATACTCATAAGGTAAAGTCCATCAACCAAGCGAGGGGCAAGGCTCTGGTCAACCAACAACCAAGCCAAGGCAATGGTCCAGCAACTCAAAAGGTGGGGCAAAAAAAGTCCAACGGAACCCACGACAAAGGGTTGACGCCCAATGGAAAAACCCACGGTAAGGGGCAGCTGCAAAGTGACGGCAAGGGTGGCATCGAGGGTCACCACCAAGTCCTAAGAATCCGAAATCTACTAGCTCAGTCAACATCATCGCAAGAACATGGATAAACCCCAAAAAGGCGGCCGCAGAGCGGTAGCGAGGGGCGGCAGCGAAGGTCGCCTTCAAACCTCAAGAAACACCCCAACCCATGCTCATGAACATCATCGTAAGGAAAAATGAAAATTTAAAGCCAAAAATAGAATTAAAATGATTTTCCGAAACTGAGATCGTCAGAGGGCTTGTCAGGGCCTCGCCGCCAAGTCGTCGAGTGGCAAAAACGAAACCCAAAGGCCACAAATCAAATACCAAATCCAAAAACCCCAAGACACGTCCAAATCCCAAACTCTGATGAAATCAAATCAGAAAAATATTTTTGAAAGAGGAAGAAAGAGATTCGTTTGCATAAGGTTCAACGAAGGGGATGCAGGTTAAGTAGAACTCCAAGGAGGAGATAAATACTTAGCTTTTAATCGGTGACAGTGACGATATGCAAAAATGTTGCTGATAGAAGTTAATGGTGAAGACGATCTGCTGAGAGGAGAGCGAGGGGGTCAAAACCCTTGATTGAGCCGCAGAGGCGAGTTAAGGGGAATGCGACGAGACAGTGGAGACGACGAGTCCTGGTGAGCGACGGCGAGAATTTTGCTAATCGAGAGTGACTGTCGGGGGGGGGAGAGCTTCGTGAATTCTCACCAAGCAAAAGGATGCACGCATGTGGGGAAGCATGCGAGGGGAGTTAAAAAGGGCAAGGTGTATGCTGCGGGCTTCGTGGGCTCAGTGGTTGGGCTTTACACAAAAGAAAGAAAAAGAAAAGAATGAAAAGCTGGCTGAAGAAGAAAGAAAAATTAAAAAGGAAAGAAGAAGAAAAGAAGGGAGAAAAGGAAAAACATAGAAAAAATTAAAATATAAATTGCGAAATTTTCATATAAAATTTATAGGCCATTACGTCTCTGATGCGATCATTACGTATCAGCGGAGAAGACGCAAGGCGAAATCAGCGGAGCAAAATTAGGCATCGGACAGTTTTGAAAAGTTTTGGGCTGAATTAATATTTTCTATTTTTGGAAGGTTTTAGTATTTTTCCTTATTTGACGACATCTGTTCCTATATATGTTTAGGGCATCCGTCATGTTTTCTTATGCAATTTGTGAGTGATAAACCCTAGTTTTAGAGTGTTAGTTCCTAGATCTAGTGAGTTGAGTAGTTTGTAGTCGTAAATCTAGTTTTAGAGAGCCGGCTCCCTCTCAAAAGGGGTCGATTATCTTGTGTTCCATTTTGATTCCAATAAAAATCCCAAATTTCAGCCCTAAATCTATCAAAAACCTATCAAATTGGTATCAGAGCAAAGATCGGACATGGCGACGACAAGAACAAGTTCCAAGGTAGAAGATATAGAGAAGAGGGTGGGGATCTAGAGAAGAGGGTGGGGGATATCGAAGCTATCAAGGAGAAGAATGACGCCATGGAGAAGAATAATGACGCCATGGAGAAGATCGACTCTTTCGAAGGGAAGCTCTCCGATATCGCGGCAATGATGAAGGCGTGGATGGAGAAGCAAGACAACCCACGTCGCGAGGAAGACGAGTCCAAAAATGGTAACTTTTTTGCTTAAACTTCAGATCTAGGGCCAAAGGAACTGCCTTTGGACAATGTAAAAAGCAAGATCATAACTTTGGACGTAGAAACAACCGGAGGAGAAGGTGGTGATCGCGAAGAGGCAGCTCCAGATGAACCGAGGCACCGTGAGAAGGCTGTCGGGACCCTAGCCGTCCATGGGGGTTTGGTGGGCCCCCAGGCCGGTTTGCGCAGCCCCATGAGAATTCCTGGGGGCCGTACGGATCCCCAGGAATTTCCTGGGGTTCGCGCGACCCCGGGCACCATCTTGGAAGCCGCACGGTCCCCCAAGACCTTCCTGGGGGCCACGTGAACCCCCAGGTGATTCCTGGGGGCTGCGCGGCCCCCAGGCTGCTCTATGGGGGCTGCGCGACCCCCATGGTGGGGCGCAGAAACCCCAAGGTCAATCCCGTAGGGAACAGCCCCCAGAGCATGGAAATGGGCAGGTTTTCACCACGGGGGCTGGTTCAGGTGCTGGACAGTTTTCGGGGGCTGGTTCAGGTGCTCGTCAAGGTCCGATGCATCCTCAATACACAACTGGGCAACCTGAAGACCATTTCCAAGGACCATGGACGCTGACAAACTATTTAGGAGGAGAAGGACAGTCAGCGAGAGCCCGTCAACAAGGAGGATATGGAGACCCTTGGGAGCACCGAGGCCCAGTTGGAGATGATGCAGGTTGGGAAAACAGCGACGTAGGAGGATTATGTGATGAAGAGCCCAACGCAATGCCCAGCACCAGTTTCATTTTCGGTTGCCAAGGGAGAGGGAAAATCAAGGCAACACGAGGTTGGAGAGTAGGGTCTGGAAATTGAAGATGCATGTTTTCGATGGAGAAGACCCGTACGCCTGGATTTATAGGGCTGAGAGGTACTTTCAGGTGAATGGATTGACGTATGCTGAGAAACTGCAGGCGGCGGGGCTCTGTTTGGAGAGAAGGCCATTGCATGGTACCAATGGAAACTGCAGTGGCGTCAGATCAGATCGTGAGAAGAGTTCAAGGAGTGCTTGCTCGATCGTTTTCGAGATACTCATGGAGGGGACTTGTACGAGCAGCTCATGGCTCTGCAGCAGGGGGCACGGTGAAGGACTATGTGGAACGATTTGAGGCGCTCGAGGACAGGTGAGGGGTATCCCAGAGGCGGCCTTGATGGAAAGCTTCATGAAAGGGCTTAAGCCCAACATTCAGGTTGAGTTACTCATGCAGCGACCGAGGGGGCTGATGGATGTTATGGAGCTGGCGTAGATGACCGAGGATAAGAACGCAGCTGAGCGACGCACAAAAGGAGGATGGAGCGGAGGTGCATTCCGTCCCGCAGGTCAGGCAGGAGGACAGAAGCCAGCAACGCCAGGGGGACAGGCGGGCGGGCTTCTGGCGATCAAGGAGAAGGGCAATGTCACACTACCCAATGGGCCGTTTCGGAGGATGATAGAGACGGAGTGGGCGAATAAGAAGGCGAATGGGCTGTGCTTCCGATGTGATGAGAAGTACGGTCCTGGACATAGATGTCGGAAGCGAACCTTACAGGTGCTCTTGGTGCATGAGGACGGAGAGACTGATGTCGAGGAGGACGTGGAGCAGTTCTTAGAGGCGGCAAAGGTGGATCAGGAGCAGACACATTTGGACGTCGCGGAGGTATCACTCAACTCCGTAGTGGAGTTCACACCGAACCACACTATGAAGTTGATCGGAGAGATATCAGAGCGGGAGGTGACGGTGCTGATTGACAGTGGGGCCACCCACAACTTCATTTCCAATCGAGTTGTGAAACAGCAAGGGTTGGAGTTGGTGGATACGGGTAGTTTCGGGGTGATGATGGGCACTGGCCAGGTGGAGTGTGGGAGATGAGTATGCCGAGGTACTGACCCTCCAAGATGTCAGAATTGTGGAGGACTTCTTATCTCTAGACCTGGACAACACGGATGTCATTTTAGGGATGAGATGACTGCAGAGTTTGGGGGAAACCAGGACGAATTGGAAGTTGCTCCGGATCGAGTACCTGGAGGGGGCAAGTTAGTGACGCTTCAAGGGGATCCAGGTCTGTGCCGTTCGCGGGTTTCCCTGAAGGTGATGGCTAGGACCTTACTGGCAGAGGGTGGTAGCTTCTTGGTGGAGCTACAGGGTTTAGCAATGGAGACAACATGCCAGAAAGGGGACATACCTACAGAGATCCGACAGGTGTTGGATCAGTTTGGAGGGGTTTTCAGGAACCTCAAGGACTTTCACTCCCACGAGACCATGAGCACTCCATAGTGCTCAAGGAGGGAGTTGCGCCAGTCAGTGTCCGGCCTTACAGCTACCCCCAGATTCACAATGGGGAGATCGAGAAGATGGTGGATGAGATGATACATGCGGATGAGAAGATGATGCTACTCGTGAAGAAGTATGGAAGCTGTAGATTTTGTGTAGACTATCGGGCACTGAATAAGGAAACTGTACCCGACAAGTTTCCTATTCCAGTGATCGATGAATTACTGGACGAGCTGCATGAGTCAACAATATTCTCGAAGATCGATTTGAAGTCGGGCTATCATCAGATCCGAATGAGGGGGAAGATGTGGATAAGACGGCCTTCAGGACCCATGAAGGCCATTACGAGTTTATGGTCATGCCATTCGGGTTGACCAATGCACCAGCTACATTCCATGCCTTGATAAACAAGTGTTTAGGCCTTAACTCTGGAGATTCATGCTCGTCTTTTTTGACGACATAATGGTTTACAGCCAGACCAGAGAGACGCATGTGGAGCACTTGACGATGGTGCTAATGGAGTTACAACATCAACTTTTCACCAACATGAAGAAGTGTTTGTTTGGCCAGCGGAGCGTGGAGTACCTGGGTCATATAGTCTCCGCTGATGGTGTCGAGGCAGAGAGTTCGAAGATAGCGACGATGGTGGAGTGGCCGCGCCCTACCACCTTACAGGGATTGCGTGGATTCTTAGGCTTAACAGGCTACTACAGGAAGTTCGTCAAGCACTACAGCACTATTGCCTGGCCCTTGACGAAACAACTAAAGGACAATTTTCATTGGGAGGAGGAAGCCACTGCCGCATTTGAGGCCCTAGAGAGGGCCATGACGAGCGTTCCAGTGTTGGCGCTTCCGGATTTCAGCAGGCCATTTGTGGTGGAGTCCGACGCATCTGGATATGGACTGGGAGCGGTCTTGATGCAGGATCAGAGGCCGGTCACCTACTTCAGTCAGATACTATCATCTAGAGCACTGCTCAAGTCAGTGTACGGGCGCGAGCTAATGGCCATAGTTCTCGTCGTTCAGAAGTGGAGGCCATACTTATTGGGCAGACCCTTTCTGGTGCGTACTGACCAGAGGAGCCTCAAGTACTTGCTGGAGTAGCGGATGGTTACGGATGAATATCTGAAATGGCTGACGGAGCTTATAGGGTACACGTTCGAGATCCAGTACAGATCAGGATTGGAAAACAAGGCAACTGATGCCTTGTCGAAGAGGGAGGTAGACTCTCAACTGGCGGCTCTTTCGCTGCTAGTATTGCTGGATTTGGAGCCACTAATGAGGGAGATAACAGAGGTTGGGGAGCTGGGCAAGATTAGAGCGGCGTTACTTCAGGATCCCGCAGTACATCCATGATACATGATGGACGGACAACACTTACTGCATAAGGGGCGTTTGGTGGTATCGAGGAGCTCAACTCACATTCCAACGTTGCTACAGGAGTTCCACAGGAGTGCGATAAGGAGGCATTCAGGTGTCCTCAAGACATATCAGCGCTTGAGCAAGGAGGTCTATTGGGTAGGGATGAAGAAAGACGTGGCAACATGGGTAGCCAAGTGTGACGTTTGCCAGCTTCACAAGTATATGGCTACAGCTCCTGGAGGATTGTTACAACCACTGGCATTACCAGATCGAGTTTGGGAAGAGGTCACCGTGGAATTCATTGACGGGCTTTCGAAGTCGGAAGGATTCACAGTTATCATAGTGGTGGTTGACAGGATAAGCAAGTATGCACATTTCGTGGCGTTGCAGCATCCGTACACAGTTGTGACAGTGGCATTATCGTTTATCAAGGAGGTCATCCGATTGCATGGAGTACAGGAGGCGATCGTTACAGACCGGGACAAGGTCTTCCTCAGCCACTTTTAGATAGAGCTGTTCAAGATGCAGGGGACAAAGCTGAAAAGGAGCATGTGGTACCATCCCCAAACTGATGGCCAGACAGAGGTCGTCAACCGGAGTATCTAGATATATCTCTGTTGTTTCGTATCGGATGTACCGAAGCAATGGACCAGGTGGTTGGCTTGGGCAGAGTATTGGTACACTACTTCGTTCCATATGGTGGCTCATACCACTCCTTTTAGGGTGTTGTACGAGAGGGACCCACCACATTTGTTGCATTACCGTCGGGGTTCCACACCAGTCGCTTAGGTGGAGTAGTTGCTAGAAGAGAGGGATCAGATGCTTCGGGAGTTAAAGCGTCACTTTTTGCGGGCACAACAATTGATGAAGGCCGAAGCTGACAGACACAGACGAGACTTTCAATTTGCAGAGGGCGACATGGTCTACTTGAAACTTCGCCCATACCGACAGAAATCACTGGGTCACAGGAGGAATGAGAAGTTATCTTCTCGTTATTTTGGCCCTTACAAGGTGGAGGCACGTATTGGGCATGTGGCTTATCGACTGGGGTTACCCCCAGACTCAGCGATTCATCCAGTATTTCATGTTTCACAGCCGAGGCGCACCATTGGCGACTACACACCTTCTGCTTCACTACCGTCGACACTGACAGCAGACATAGAGGTGCTTTTGGAGCCATCAGAGGTACCAGGGGCTCGCCAGGGACATACAGGGGAGCGCGAGGTTCTGGTTAGGTGTTCTGGCCTACCAGACCATGAGACGACATGGGAGCCTTATGACGTCATTAAGCAGATGTTTCCTGACTTCAACCTTGAGGACAAGGTGTTTCTTTTGAGGGGGAGTAATGATGCGATCATTACGTATCAGCGGAGAAGACGCAAGGCGAAATAAGCAGACCAAAATTAGGAGTCGGACAGTTTTGGAAAGTTTTGGGTTGAATTAGTATTTTCTATTTTTGGAAGGTTTTAGTATTTTTCCTTATTTGACGAGATCTGCTCCTATATATGTTTAGGGAAGCCGTCATGTTTTCTTATGCAATTTGTGAGTGATAAACCCTAGTTTTAGAGTGATAGGTAATAGATCTAGTGAGTTGAGTAGTTTGTAGTCGTAGATCTAGTTTTGGAGAGCCGGCTCCCTCTCGAAAGGGGTCGATTATCTTGTGTTCCAGTTTGATTCCAATAAAAATCCCAAATTTCAGACCTAAATCTATCAAAAACCTATCAGTCTCCTTTATAGAAGAACATCAGAGAATCAAAACCCCTTCTTCACCACCAATCATCTACATGTTCATCTCCATATTCTCCACCACCAATTAATCAGAAACTTAATGAAAAAAAAATCAATCAGCTACATATTTAACAATATTCAAAAAATTAACCATCTCTATAGTTAAAAAATCAAAAAATTAATTCATATTCTTCACCACCATGAAAAATAATTAATCTTCCCCACCACTAATCACATCTATACTCAATATCTGTCATCTCCAAATTTCATTTTCGTCCCCAACTTCCATTAATTATAGCTTTATCTTCATCTCCATCACCTAGTTGTTATCGTCTCTTCTCAACTTTCTCCTCTAAGCATACACTAACAATAGCAACATCAAAAACAAGGATCAAAAGAAGAAAGAAGAAGAAGGTTGTTTTAAGTGGCGCTTGCCCGGCGATGATGGTGACACTTGGTAGTAGGTAACTGCAGCTTGTGCATGCAACATTAACTGCAACGCCAACAATAAAAAGCAAAAGTTTTTAAGTTTATGTTTAATTTTTTTGGGTTCAAGCTCATAAATAGAAACATGAAAGGAGGAAAAAAAGTGGATAAGGACATATTTGACATCACACAATTAAAATTAACCGGGTCATGACTCGATGGTCATGAGGTGTTAATTGATGCAAACAAATGTAAGGTATCTAAGTTATTTTTGGGAAAAAGTTAAGGATGTTTTGAGTTATTACTCCTTTTTATCAGTTTATGGGCAGCAAATATGTCCAATTATAACAAAGATGCAAATTTCTGGTATAATTTCTGTATTAGTTTTGGTTTCTCCAATTGTTCCATTGGTGTCAATCAGAAACACTTCTGATCGCATTCCTTTAGGGAATTATGGAACATTTAATTGCTTTCATTTCTTGGTTCAGATGGAACCTTATGATTGAATGGAAAATTCTAAAAATTTATCAAACTTAATTGATAGAATCATAGACTTCTCTCTTATTGGCTATGTATTTTGACTTCATGTTAAATAATGAATTCAGAGTTTCTTTAACAACCAGGTCATCTTTAGATGTTCCATGAAATTCTTTTCTAGGTTCTGTTTTGGAGGCGAATTGTAAGATTGCTACCTGGTTGACTGAATGCCTTAAACTGTATTAGAAATTAAGTTAGGGATTCATACTCACTACCTATTATTCTAGGTTGTGTTAATGGACACCGAATAAAAGGGGAAAAGTTGTAATGGAGATTTAAGGAAGAACAAAAACTAGAGATTTGATAACTTTTTGGGTCCTGTATCCTGAAGATGTAACGATCAACGCTCACATGACTGTCACATTTATATTTTTTAAACCTCTCACTCAGTCAACCAAGCCCACACTCGCACTCAAATGCAAAAGATCTAAATTTTACATCAAATTCTTAATCTGTATTCAAATCTTCATGAAAAATAAAATAAGTTTGTGACCTTTGTATAAGCTTACACCTTGACTCTGAAAAACTACATCTAATGTGATTAAAACTTTAAAATAATAAAAGACTTAAAATAATTATAAGACTCAAAATGAATCAAACGAATATCAACTGAAATAATTAAAAGACTCAAACGAACTCAAACTCTGTCCCAAATAAAATCGAAAAAGACGCTTATCTCCTATCCAAGCTAAATGGGTCCTCATCATTCTCACTGGCTTGAGAAATTTACCACCCAATGAATGTCGATAGGAATATCACAACTATGTAGAACACGATTAGCTTCATAGTGGCACATGCGAAGAGTGAATAAGGAATACTACTAATGAATATTTATACTCAACCTCTCGTAAAATATTTAACTCAGTCGCATAAGGATCAACCCTGAATAAAATTAGAACCTAAATCATATATCCAAAACCTCCTCATTGGTTCTAGGACGACCTTTTTTTGGGTAAAATCTAATTATCTCGTCATTTATAACTATAAATTCTTGTAAAATTCTATTTGATTTTGTAACAAACTTATGAGTATCATTATTAATTGCAAGAATTTCACAAGTCTCGAGATGTAAAACACTTAAAGCATATACATAATGCTCGGAAAATGCACTAGGGATAAAATCAAAGCCTAATTCTAATGAATTTGAGCCTAGTGATTTAATAAGGACTCACCCATTCTTTAGATTTTTAACAATGCTCTTGGATCTACCCGAGATAAACATAATTTTCTTTCCTCTAAATATAAATATATGGGTTAGTTCTTATGAAATGCACAATATGTAACTCATGCAGCAAAGGCTTACCTAGTGGAATATTTTTAGAATCCATTGGTACGACATCATACCAAATGCTATCCTGATAGCTTAAAAATTGAATAAGCATTAGACCATGTTAGGCAATAGAATATGAGTTATCATCGACCCATATAGTGTTGTAATGTTGTGGATGAAGTTTAGATTTTAGTCGCATCTTTTTAATAACTGCCTTATCAACTTAATTTATATAACTATCTTTATCAATCATTATTTTAAAAAATCTATCTTCAATTTTGACGTAGGTAAAAAAATCTTTATCTTTTCACAATCTTCCTCTTTCCAAGGTGCAGTAGCTAGACACCTAATGTCGTGTAACAAGTGCTAGACTCTTTTAAATCATCATCTTCATCACTGACACCATTAGATGTAATGTATTCCTCCTCGATCAATCCATCCTCTTTATTAACCTATCCCACATCTAAGCTTTTATTGGTGCACTAGCTAGCAAAATAGCTAAAGTCAGTATTTAAAACATTACACTTCTTTAGATTTTTGTTTTAAGGTTCATCAACGTTGACTTGTCTATTTGTCTTCTTAGCGGTATTAGTTTCAGATTTAATCATGTTATCATTTGACTATTTCAATTGCTCTCTGGCTTTAACAGTAGGTTTCTTATGTATGTGGTTCCTCTCATGGATTCTAAATTTTAAGGTTAGGTCAAACACTTGTTGTACATTATCTATAATGCGAGAAAGCATCTCACGCCTAATGTTTGCTCTTAATTCAGAACGAAACCTAGTAAATATACAATGAGGATCTTCTTGTAGTTCACTCCTAACGAATGGTCAATGAACTTAGTCATATATTCTTCCTTAGGTCATTCTTCCTTAATGTAGGTCATTCAATTTTTCTATGAGGCGATCTTTGTAGGTATGTGGTAAATATTTCTCTTTAGTTTGATTTTTTTTTATTTCTTTCCATATCTGCAGAAGTCTTAAATGCTAGTTCTCGTTGTTATTCGATTTACATTCAAAAATTTTTAGCGAACCGTATTAGTTTTATCTTAACAAATTGAACTTTTCATTCGTTTGATAATTGGTATCATTCGAATAAATGTTCCATCTTTGCTAACCAATCTGAGAAGGTCTGAGGATTATATGTTCCATCAAAGTTAGGAGCATTGATCTTAATCTAGTGTATATTGTTATCTTACCCAAAGTTATTTTCAAAATTTTCATATTGTCTCCTATTATTTTGATTGTTTTAATTTCTAATTTTAGTATTTGGTTCATCATCAAATATACTTAAGGCTGACATAATCAAACATGAGATCGTCTAGAAGTACTAGAGAATACATTATGCTCTATGTCTGATTCGATGATTTTTCCTTTACGCATCAACATGTAATGTCAAATAATTACACGGATGTAAGATTCTAAATACAAACTAGATACATACACTAATTATGTAAATAAATAAAATAAAAGCATATGGTCCAAATTTATATGGGAAGTACAACCCTAAATATGATAATATAATACACAGATCGAGACTTGAAAATGATGCAATTAATAGTGATTCAGCTAATCTGAACAAAATTAAATAGAAAAATATTTGGAATTTAATATATTAAAGATTTGATCAGATTAGATTACATGTAGTGAAGATTAGATTTGTAGCACCACGTAAGCCTTCTAGTACTTGTAAAGATTTAATCCAGATTATCAGGGTGAACAATTTCATATGAAAAGCTCGAAAGGTAGCTGAAAAATCGTCAAAATATGCTTTAAAATACTATTGAAATACCGCTAAAAACTAAAAAACCACAAAATATAGGAAAATGTGAAGCTGTACTATAGCTACGACTTAGCTCGGTCAACAACAGGGCTGATCTATTGACCGATCAATGGCTCATTCAATTCAGTCGGCTCAGGTTGGCTCAGGTTGGCTCCGCTTCGACTAGGTCGGTTTGGCTAAGCCGATGAATAGTGTCAGCTCGATTGGACCGTGGAACAATATTGACATCTTGATGTTGGCTTTGCTTGTCAGCTCGGTTTGATGACAAACAGCTTGTCAGGGCCGATACTATATTAGTTCATAGATGATGGATTTTCCAACCAAATTCATTGGTATTCTTTGTCGATTTAGGATGCTATATACACTTGCCTTGAGGTAACACACCAAATGGTGAGGTCAACGGAGGCTATATGCATTAGAGACGATGGCAGTGGTGAAGAATCTCAATGAAGATGATAGAGACGTTACAAGACGTCAGTGAAGGTGATTAATGAGATGGTGTCGATGGGTCCCGTAGAGGTTGTTGGCGGTGGCGGCTTACATCAGGAGTGGCGAGGTGATGGTGGATGAGGGCGACGACAAAAACTATGGGTTGGGCGGCTAGGGGAACACTAACTTTTGTTTTTTTTCTGTTTCTCTCTCTCTCTTGATTATCTATTTCTCTTTTTTTGAAATTTATTCTCTTTTTTGAAATTTTTTTGATATCGTGTTTTTTGATTTTTAATTTCTCCTTTTTTAAATTTTTATCTAAAACCTAACTAATGGAAATGAATAAAAAGCGGACGATGATGATAAAGAAAAGAAGGAAAAAAGCTAGGTTTTGGTTCCGATATCCAAGTTTGACACAGAAAGGAAGGGTAAATTTTATTGGGATTTAGAGAAGAACATAACCTAGGGATTTGATAACTTTTCGGGCCTCACATCCTAAAGATCTAACGATTATTGACTCACACACATCGCATGCGAAGATTTTTTGGACCTCTCGCCGAGACAACCAAGCCGACACTCTGATGCGGTCGTGTACCGTAGAAGGCGCAAGGGTTCGAGCGTGGGATCGGCCGTGGGATCAACTTAGTATTTTTGCTATTTTTTCTTTATGCACTACCTGATATGTTTTTAAGTTGTTGTGTGTTTAGTAGTTGTTAGGGAGTATTTAAGGGGGTTAACCCTAATTGTGTTAGCTATCGAAATATTGAGACAATTCGTCATTTGACGGCTAGGGTTTGTGGGATTAGGCTTGATCCATTAATTCAAGCTAGTGAGAAGATCTACTCCAGAATAGATCAATTGTCTCTTTATTATCATCAATTCCAATTTCCATTCTAAATTTCTTTTCGTTCTTCCACTAAAAATCTGAGCTTTTTGATACGATTAGCCCTAATCGTATCACACTCTAATGCAAAAGATTTAATTTTTGAGAAACTCAAAGTTTACATCAAAATTCTCAATTTCTACACAACTTTTCATGAAAAATAAAATAAGTTTGTTGTCTTTATATATGCTTACAACTTGACTATTAAAAACTACATCTAATATGTGTGATCAAAACTCCAAAATAACTAAAATTTTCAAAATAACTGAAAGATTCAAACTGACTCAAACACTTTCAAATAAGATAACTTAAAAATTAAAAATAGCTAAAGACTCGAAAGGACTCAAATTTTATCCCAAATAAAATTTAAAGAAAGACTATCTTAAAGTCAAACTGGATGGATCCCCATCATTAAGCCTTTCCCTTGCTCAATATTTTAGATGGCTAACGAGTTGCGACCCTATTATGTAGATGAAATCAAGCTGATATCATGATATGAAGTGAAAGTCTAACTTTCTTGGACATCCTCATTCTAAAGGTACAGCATGCTACATTCTACACTACTGACCTCATATAGATGGGGTTAATTTCTTTCTTATTTTGATTGTCTTGCGCATGTAAATGAATGTGATCAAAAGTATTGCACATCTGCAGACACAAGCATGCTGATACTGGCATACTCTGTACAACACGCAGATACACAACAAATCCTTAAAGCGTGTATATGAAACAGTATTAACACACCTGAACTTTTGTATCTGATTCTGTGTCCGACATGACACTATTTTACCTTAGAGGTATCCATGCTTCCTATATTTAAAGGGTATGTTTGATCTTTTCCTGTGATTTTGTTGCATTGTTTGCTGAGTGTGATACTGTGCAGATAGACCTAATTGCTCCGGCTGTGACGGGAACTCTGAATGTACTTAAAGCATGCTCTGAGGCTAATGTCAAAAAAGTGGTGGTTGTTTCCTCTACTGCTGCAGTTGCAATGAATCCGAATTGGCCAGAAGATAAGGTCATGGATGAGGAATGTTGGTCAGATGTGGAATACTGCAAGAAAACTGAGGTAATTGATGTACAATGCTTGCGACTTGCTGTACTTATTGAGAACTAAGGGTTTCGTAGGTTTGCGCGAATATGACTAAATTTTGATCCTATTGAGACTTTATGATCCATTATAATCTGTTTTCTTGCACCTTGACATTTATATGCTATATATGTTGAAATTGTGGCACTAATCTGGTTTGCAAATAGCCATCTTAAGAAAGAAAAAAGTGACAATAGGTAAAAGGTTGAAGTTTAATCCTATATTAGAGAAATAAAGAGACGGATATATGGTTAAATATAATTGTAGACAGGAATCCAGTAAAGGTTTCCCCTTTTGCGTCAAATTGGGTTTCATAATTGTCTAGACATTATCCACAAAGCAACCGGTAATAGTTGTGAAAAGTCTACACAACTGGTAATAGTTGTTAAAAGTCTACCCGTGCTACGAGGAAGGATTCTGATGGGACGCGGGTTTATTCCCGAAGGGGAACCCGCGTCCAAGGCCCACCTGTGGGCTAGCCGCTAGCCGGCCCAAGCCCGCACCCGCGCGCGCCTCCCTTGGCCAAAAACCCTAGTTTGTTTATATATAGGGAGGAGCTAGCCGTCATTAGGTTTTATGCTATTATTCGGATATTGGAGTGCTTTCATAGTTTAGACGAGTGCGGACGTCCTCTATTGACGTCTTGGGAGGAGAATACACCTTTTTGTATTCATTTATCTTGTTTGTGTTACTATATTTCTACTTGATTATCAAATCGTTGGATTCCTCTTTTCGGATCTATCAATTTGGTATCAGAGCACGTGACGATCCATGGCGGCGCCGACGATGAGATCGAAGGACAAATTTGATACCTTGGAGGAGAAATTCAATGGCAAAATTGAAGGGGTGAAAATGTGTTGGCGGGAAACGAGGAGGCCATAAAGTCGTTGACGGATTCCATCAAGACTTTGGCGGCGAATCAATTAAGGCACGAAGAACAATTTGCGAAGTTCATCCTCCAATGGTCGACAATCAACCACGACGAAGGAACCCCTAAATTGACATCAAAGGCGACACCTTTGGAGAAGGGGAAGGAGAAAGAAGAGATTTTTTTGACTCGGATCGTCCTTATGAGGAGGAGAAAATTGAAGAAAATGAAGGCGAGGAGCCGGAACGGGTTGATTATCACGAGGAGATGCGATGAAAGGCATACGAGGCAAGGAAGAGGGCCGACCAACCTAGCCGTCGCCCCCAAGATTGGCGCAAGGCAGAGGGGCTCCCCACGGAGCCCTTAGACGTTGGCAAGGGGGCGGCGGCCCCCCTCAGTATCGCCAGGGGCCGACGAACCCACGCTGGCCCCCGACGGCCCCTGTGGGGCCTTCCCCAGGCCGCAGGGGGGCGGATATGCATCGCCAGGTCCCCACGGGCCTGGGCGAGCACCGCCAGGCCCCCGCGGGCCTGGGCGGCCACCGCCAGGCCCCCGCGGGCCTGGTACAGGGCCGCGGGGGCCCTGGGCAGCAGCTCCCAAGTCCCGCGGTCCATCAGCCCTTTTGAGGACCTTTCCCAGGGCCATGGCGGGCCTCCGACGCGTCCGACTAGCAGCGCGGGCGACATTAGCAGTTCGAGAGGGGTTTACAGACCTATTTGGAGGACCCGGCGTGTGATTTCGATGGGGGATTTGACCCCGGAGAGGGACATGTGTACTACGATGACAGGGGAGGTTATGTGGCTTAATTTGGAGATGACGCAGGATGGAACGACTATGAGGGTAGGCATGGAGGTCACCGAGTGGACTATGGGGACCGCGGAGAAGTGCCACCTAGACAGTACGAGACCCAGGATGAGAGGCGGCAGCACTACTGCCCGCATCATCGGACTGAGAGAAGGGCCGATCTGGGGCACTTTGGAGGAGACTGTAGGGTGCGGAAGCTGAAGATGCCACTGTTCGCAGGGGAGGATCCGCATGCCTGGTTGTTCACCGCAGAGAGATACTTCACAGCACACCACATGACCGATGCACAGGAGCTGGAGGCGGCAGCCATTTGCATGGAGGGGAGAGCCTTGGGTGGTACTAATGTAAGGAGAAGCGACAACAGATTCGCTGCTGGGAGGAGTTGAACGACCTCGTGTTGGAGAAGTTCAGAGATCCCCGCTTGGGAAACCTTCACGAGCAGTTATATGCCCTCAGGCAGGAGGGACCCGTACGTGAGTACATTGAGAGGTTCGAGACCTTGGCGGGGAGATACATGGCGTCTCAGACGAGTCACTGGAGGGCACCTTTCTGAAGGGGCCGAGGCCCAGCCTTCGAGCTGCAGTGAGACCTTACAAGCCCAGTGGGCTTTTCGAGGTCATAGAGATGTCGCAGATGGTAGAGGACTCCCAGACTGAGGAGAGGAGGGTCAGGAGCGGCTACAATGGCCAGATACAGAGGGGCACCCCGTCTGGAGCTGGAGGAGCCGGGACCACCACGGGGCGGGCCAGACGAGCAGGGAGAAGACGGGGGAGAGGAGTAGCGCTACCCCAGCAGGAGGACAGTTCAAGAGGATGACGGATGCTGAGATGAGGGAGAAGCGTCAGAAGGGCTTATGCTTCCGGTGTGACGAGAGGTTCACGCCAGGCCACAGATGCGCGGGGCGCAAGTTACAGGTTCTGCTGTTGGAGGATGACGACGTAGACGAGGACATCGAGGACGAGAGCACTGAGCAGGAGGAGCCCGAGGTCCATCAGCTAGACGTGGCAGTGGTGTCCCTTAACTCCGTGGTAGGGTTCACCTCGAAACTCACCATGAAGTTGAGGGAGGAGATCGGTGAGCAGGAGGTGACCGTGCTGATTGACAGTGGGGCGACCCACAATTTCATCTCTAGGAGAGTGGTGGATCAGCAGGGACTGCAGCTGACCGACTGCGAGAGCTTCAGTGTGATGATAGAAACGGGAAAGAAGGATAGTAGTCGTGGAGTCTGCAGGGGATTGGTGCTGACCCTACATGGGATACAGATAACGACTGACTTTCTTCCTTTAGACTTGGGGAGCACAAATGTCATTCTGGGCATGACATGGTTGCAGGCGCTGGGGGAGATGACGGTGAATTGGAAGCTTCTGCGGATGGAATTCCAGGATGAGGGGAGAGCGGTCACTCTACAGGGGGATCCCAGCCTTTGCAGAGCAGTAGTGTCACTGAAGACCATGCTGAGGACCTTACAGACCAAGGGAGGAGGGTACTTGGTTGAGCTTTACACCATGACAGAGAGAGGAGGTGCAGAGACCAGTGGAGAGCATACCGTACCAGGGGAGGTGCAGCAGATGTTGGCGCAGTTTGAGATCTTTCAGGAGCCACGGGGTCTGCCACCGTCGAGGGACCATGAGCAAGCCATAGCACTGCGGGAGGGTGTTTCCCCCATCAGCGTCAGACCCTACAGGTACCTCCCAGCACCAGAAGGACGAGATTGAGAGGATGGTAGCCGAGATGGTGGAGGCGGGAGTGATTCAGCCTAGTGTGAGCCCATTCTCCAGTCCCGTGCTCATCGTGAAGAAGAAGTATGAGAGCTGGCGTTTCTGTGTAGACTACCGAACATTGAATAAGGAGACAGTGCCAGATAAGTTCCCCATACCGGTGATAGACGAGCTCCTGGACGAGTTACACGGGTCAGCCTGGTTCAGCAAGATAGATCTCAAGTCAGGCTATCATCAGATCAGGATGCGATGGGAGGATGTGCCCAAGACGGCGTTCAGGATGCATGAGGGCCACTACGAGTTCCTCGTCATGCCGTTTGGCTTGACGAACACACCAGCCACCTTCCAGTCCCTTATGAACAAGGTATTCCGTCCGTACCTGAGCGATTTGCACTTGTTTTCTTTGACGATATACTAGTGTACAGTCGCACCTTGGAGGAGCACCTGGACCACCTGCAGGTGGTGTTTACGGAGTTGCAGTACCATCAGCGGGTGGCGAACAGGAAGAAGTATCTATTTGGGCAGCCACAGGTGGAGTACCTTGGACATGTGGTGTCAGCAGATGGGGTTACAGTAGACATGGGGAAGATCGCGACGATGTTGGACTGGCCGCGCCCTACCACTCTCAGGGGGCTGCGGGGGTTTCTAGGGGTTGACAGGTTACTACCGTATGTTTGTAGAGGGGTATGGGACGATCTCCTGGCCGTAAACCGAGCTACTGAAGGACCAGTTCCACTGGGGGGAGGAGGCGACAACAGCTTTTGAGGCTCTGAAGAAAGCCATGACTACAGTGCCGGTCTTGGCACTACCAGACTTTTCCAGGCCCTTTTTGGTGGAGGCGGATGCGTCAGGGCACAGGCTAGGGGGCAGTGTTGATGTAGGAGCAACGGCCTATTGCATACTTCAGCCAGGTTTTGACAGCTAGAGCCCGAATGAAGTCGGTTTATGAGAGAGCTTATGGCCATAGTCTTGGCTATTCAGAAGTGGAGGCCGTACTTGTTGGGACGGAGTTTCCTGGTCCGCATCGATCAGGGAGCCTGAAGTACTTGTTAGAGCAGCGGATGGTAGCGAAGGAGCATCAGAAGTGGCTGCGGAAGCTGATGGGGTACATGTTTGAGATTGAGTATCGTCTGAGGCTGGAGAACAAGGCGGCTGATGCCTTATCACGACGAGAGGAGGCGGAGCTGGCTGCACTAGCAGTGTACGTACTTCAGGACTGGGAGCCGCTACAGCAGGAGGTGGAACAGGACCCGGAGTTAGCAGGCATACGAGAGGCTCTTCTACAGGGGTCGACTGAGTTTCCGGGGTATCCTCTTCAGAATGGACGGCTGCTATATTGGGAGACTTGTGCTATCGAGGACATTCGCATATTTACCGGCCATACTCCAGGAGTTTCACGGCAGTGCCATCGGAGGACATTCTGGGGTCCTCAAGACCTACCAGCGACTGGCGAGGGAGGTCTACTGGAAGGGGATGAAGGAGGTGGCGAGGATGGTGGCAGAGTGTGACGTGTGCTAGCCTCACAAGTACCAGGCGATGTCCCCAGGAGGACTACTACTGCCGATGTCCCTGCCAGATCGAGTATGGAAAGACCTCTCCATGGACTTCATAGATGGGTTGCTGAAGTCGGGTGGATATACTGTCATATTTGTTGTGGTCGATCGCCTCAGCAAGTATGCACACTTTGTTCCGCTTCGGCATCCTTACAGCGCAGTATCAGTGGCAGAGGTATTTTTGAGGGAGATCATTCGTCTGCATGGACCTCCAAAGTCCATAGTCTTGGACCGAGACAAGGTATTCCAAAGTAGATTCTGGCAGGAGCTTTTCAGGCTGCAGGGGACGGTGTTGAAACGAAGCACGGCTTACCACCCTCAGACCGATGGGCAGACGGAGGTGGTAAACAGGAGTGTGGAGACCTATCTGCGGTGCTTTATATCGGATAATCCCAAGGAGTGGGCTCGTTGGCTGGCATGGGCGGAATACTGGTATAACACATCATTTCACACGACAGCACAAACGACACCCTTCAGGATTCTTTATGGCATGGACCACCCTCATCTACTGCACTATGGGCATGAGTCGACGCCAGTTTCAGATGTGGAGCGGTATTTGGCAGAGAGGGATCAGGTTTTGGAGGAGCTGGAGCTCCATCTGGCGAGGGCTCAGCAGGTCATGAAGGCGAGAGCAGACTTACATCGCAGGGATGTGCAGTTCGCGGTAGGAGACATGGTGTATTTGAAGCTGAGGCCCTACAGACAGCGATCATTGGCACACAAGAGGAATGAAAAGCTGGCACCGCGGTATTTTGGACCTTTCGAGGTTGAAGCGAGAGTATGATCGGTGGCCTACATGTTGAGTTTGCCCCCAGGATCGGTTATTCATCTAGCGTTCCATGTATCGCAGCTCCGCCAAGCGATTGGAGACCACACACCATGCCCCACCCTACCAGAGACATTGACAACAGATATGGAGGTGAGGCTGAAGCCTGAGGTATTGAAAGGGGTGCGGCGAGGGACCACTGGAGAACGCCAGGTTTTACTGCAGTGGAAGGGTTTGCCAGAGCACGAGAGCACGTGTGAGCCTATGGACGAGATAGCTACGCGATTTCCTGACTTTCACCTTGAGGACAAGGTGGCTCTTGGGGGAGTATTGATGGGATGCGGGTTTATTCCCGAAGGAGAACCCGCGTCCAAGGCCCACCGGCGGGTTAGCCGCTAGCCGGCCCAAGCCCGCACCCGTGCGCGTGCCTCCCTTGGCCAAAAACCCTAGTTTGTTTATATATAGGAGGAGCTAGCCGTCAGTAGGTTTTATGCTATTATTTGGATATTGGAGTGCTTTCATAGTTTAGACGAGTGTGACGTCCTCTATTGACGTCTTGGGAGGAGAATACACATTTTTGTATTCATTTATCTTGTTTGTGTTAATATATTTCTACTTTGATTATCAAATCGTTGGAGTCCTATTTTCGGATCTATCAGATTCATGCATACACACTACCTAATGGGTGGGTAATATGCATGCTGCGAGAAAACATTTAGGAATATGATGTGATCTAGGGCTTTTTGTAGAATAAATGTGGGATTTTTTGGGTGAAAGATGAGATTTTTGGATGAAAGGTGAGATTTGGGGGAAAAGAAAGATTTTTTTATTGATATAGAAACTGAAAATAAAAGATAACTAGTCTCAATTCAAGAATAGACCTTTTCTCCTAACTTTCGTTTTGAGATGAAAGTCTAAGATCTCCTGTGGTCACATTGGATAATATTTCTCACAAGAATAATCTAGCATACCATCTTCTCTGGCTGGCCCTAGCTTAAATAACAGAAAAAATCACAGAATTGCAGCTATTACGAAAACCCCCCTAAGAACTGAAAATGCCAAAAATGTCACTGCTAGGCCAGAAAATCCAGAACGCACCATACTCTACCACCGAAGAACCACATTGTCCTCAAAGTGGTGTCGTGAAAACCATGGGCGCACTAGTCCAAGTGGAGGTCCTCGTTCCTTACTGGTTCTTCCTGATCCACCAGCTGGCCTTCTTCATCTTCAATGATCAGCATCTAGAGAGCCGGATCGTTGCAACGGTGTCCTAGCCCATACTTTTTGCCACGCGGAAATAGAGTTCCCTGGCATGCCTCTCCTGGATTTTCGTCTCTGTGAGCCGCTTACGCCTACCGCTCTGGTTGCAGCTCGGTGTTCCTCTTGAGGTTGGACTGGAGCCCTGATGACGCCTTCTCTTCCCCCGTCGCCATCTGGCTTCGAGGAATGGATCTGATCCACGCTCCTCGGGCTCGCTCTTCCTCCGCTAGCATGTCCTTAACCATCCTCGCCAGGTGCATCCGATTTAACAAGCCTATGGACCTCTGAATCCACAACTTTGCCCTGATGGTGGGCTTCAGCCCCTTCATAAAGCACTATTCTAGGCACTATCCTGAAACCCCACAGACATGACTCGCCAACTTTTCAAACTTTTTTATATACTTCAGGATCGCCTACTGCCTCAAAGCATACATCTGCTCATACACGACGCCCCTTACACCTCCCCGATCTGATCCAAGAGGAAAGTAGTGAACTCGCCCCACAAGCAAAAATGTTGATGCTGTTGTGTTCACCTGTACCATGACAAGGCTTCTCCCTCCAGGCACACCCCAACGGCTCTCAGCCACTAAGTCTCCTACACATGCGATACCTAAAAGTATCGTTCGGCCCTGTAGATCCATCCTTCTGGCTCATCCCCCCTCAAAATAGACATCTTCGGCTTCCGAACCATGCTCTCCGCTGTAAATCCTCTAGGTGCATGATGCGACGCACGGCCTACACGTCTACAGGAGGAGGCACGTGCGAGGCCATGGGACGGCGGGCCCACTTCCAATTAATTAAGGGAGGTATTTTATGAGTAGGGATATTTGGGTCTTTGACTAATTTTGGGAAGTTTTGAGATTAATTAGGGTAGGCTGCCCTCTTGTTTAGTTTAGCTATTTTTGAGAAGAATCTTGTTTGGTGCTTGGGGGATTTACTCTTTGATTCATTAATTCAAAGAGAGTGAGTTGATCTTGTTGAGTATTGGTGTTTCATACCAATCTTATTTTGATGATGATTACAACATTATGTTGTTGCTAATGACTCTCGTGTTTTAGTCTCACAGTTTCATGTCAAGAATATCTTTCTTGGAGACTAATCACTTGATGTAAGGATGGACATCAAGTGGAGAAGGGCCAAAGCTTGGACTCAAGGGGTGCCAAAGCTTGGAGATGATGAGGAGAATTAAGACATCAAGATTGAATACTTAGAATCTATGGAAAGCAATGTAATCCATGTAATATTTACTTTATTGCTTTCTCTCTCTTTTGAATCTAGGTTAATGTAATGCCTTGTTAGACGATCTACTCATACATGCATATGCATCTAACCATCTTAGTGAGCCTTAGGATTATTATAGAATCCAATCTAATAGGTTCATCTTGTCCAAAGGCTCATTTGGAGTCTTTGGCTCTCCATCAGTTGCCTGCTGAAGGAACAACAGTCGACTGGGTGATTTCCAGTCGCCTGTAGATCCTTCTACAGCCGACTGATATGCACTGCTCAAGTCAACATTTCAATTGACTCAACTTGAGCTTTTCGCATCAGTCGACTACTGATCAGTTTACAGTCGTCTGTATATTTACAGTCGCCTGGGAATTGGTCAACAGTCGTCTGAGTAGCGAAAGTGCAATCTCTGCCTCCTTTTGTTTTTCTCCATCTTCTGCAGCAGACGACTGATTAAGGTTTTACAGTCGCCTGACTATTTTACAGTCGATTGTATTATTGACATCAGTCGCCTGTGTGCTTATCTGGAGAAAGAGTGTAGCTCTCTGTTTTATTCCATCCCCTGCAGCAGTCGCCTGCTGAAGGTTTTACGGGCGCCTGCCCTGTTTTCAGTCGACTGTATTGTCTTCGTCAGTCGACTGTCCTGGCTCAGATTATAGCCGTTGGATATTTTCTAGCAGTTAATCAGTCGATTGTCTTTTGATCATCAGTCGACTGTTGATGTCGTTTTCGCCCAGTTTCTAGCCGTTGCAGCTTTGGGCTGATGGCTGTTTTCTTTGGGGTTGAGAGTTGAAATAGGGTTCATATATATATATATGGGTGTGCTTATATCTTTAGAACTTCTGTCCACGAGAGGGTGTCCCAGTGGTAAGTCATTCCGCTCCAAAGCCAAGGGGTGCGGGGTTCGAGGCCTATGGCCGCCGTGACTTGGTAATTATTGTGGAATTTGTTGTGGAATTATTTACTCTGGGGCTACATCTCCTCTCTCGGACTTACCCGGGGGCCGTTGGGGGCACGGCGGTTTCCCCCCAGTTTGCATAGTCTCGGCCGGGCTCTCGCCTTACCCTCCTAAAAAAAGCCAAAGGCGGGGGATGGCGTTGGGGATTTTTCTGGGTTGTCAAAAAAAATCTTTAGAACTTCTTGATGCTATCGAAAATCTCAAGAGATCTATAAGCCACTCATAAACTCTCTCAATTCCCTCATTTGAGCATTCATTCCTCTTCATGCATTGAAGTCCAGCTCAAGGGAATTCATCCAAGTGCTCAAGGCATAGGTAAGAGTATTTATTTTACTTGGTGAATTTGTAACACTAATTCTCTTTGTGGGAATTAGTCTATCTCTCTTTGTGGGAGTTTATCTCTTTGTGGGATTAGGATATTCTCTTAGTGGGAATAACTCTCTTTGTTGGAGTAACTCTCTTTGTGGGAGTTTAGTGTCCTAGTGTATGGCTAACCCTAATTCTCTGAGTGGGAGTTAGTGATTCTCTTGGTGGGAGTCTTGACCCTCGTGTAGGGTTGGTTGGGTCTTTGTGTAGGGAAAAATCCTCTTGGTGGGGTATCTCCTTGTGAGATTTGTATTCACTTCTGTTTGTGGGAATATAGTGAATATTGGTGTGGCTAGACGTACCCAAGTTTGTGGAACCAGGGTAATATCTTGTGTTTGCGTTTGGATTGATTGTGTCAATTATTTCCTCTTGCATTTATAATTCCGCATTTGCAAGTTTAATTTTAATTGGACAATTTTATTGCCATTACACTATTCACCCCCCTCTAGTTTGTGTTGTTAGTATTGCACGGGTAAGGCGATCCTTACAGATATTCTCCTATAAGATCATTTATCTTGTTTCTTTGCATTTGATTATAAAAGTCCACCTTTTTATATTTCCACCCTTAAAAATATCATCTTTTGCTATTTTCTCTAGAAGTTTGTAACAAATTGGTATCGGAGCAATTGATCTTGATGGCAGCGTCTACTAGATCCAAGAATAAGATTGATACCCCTAGAAGAGAAACTTGAAGGACGAATTGAAAATCTGACGAAGGGGATGGAGGAATGCTTCGCCAAGTTGGAGTCTTCCATCGCTTCAACTAAGACGGAGTTAACGGAGACAAGAGATGATGTAAAACAGATTCTTTTGATCCTTTCGTCCAAAACCCCCGCTACAAAAGGAGACATCTTTGGCCAAGGACAAGGGCAAGTGAGTTGAGATGGTCGAGGAGATGTTTGAAGATGAATGAGAGGATCCCAAGGGCTTAGGGACTCGTCGGGGAGCAGATCTGCCCTCTTCGGCCCACACACACATCCGACAACATCAGCGAAGCCCACGGGGTACCCCGGGATTGGCAAGCTTCACCGGACCCTTATCGGGGTTTGGCTGGGTCCCACAGGGGCCGCCACCCCCTCCAGAGGACCGGGCGACCCCGCAGGAGGTGCGCGGCCCCTGGCCGTGGTCGCGCGACATCCCCAGCAGCAACCCCGCAGGCGGCGGGCAATTCCAGGGATCCCGGGGCCCACTCGGGCCTACGACGAGGCCTCCTGGTTTCTCCGACCATACGGCAGGTCCACGGGGACCAGGTGGGGCCCTCCAGGGTCCTCCCCCTCCGTTTGGAGGCATATCGACAATGCAGGGGACCACATGCCTAGGCTCAGGTTGTGGGGTAAACTTTCAACGGAATCCTTTGCAGAATCAGGCAGGCCGTGCAGGGGAGAATGTTGGTGGGGGACGAGGGGGGTAGATTTGGAGATTTTCCAGGAGACTTCCGACAGAGACCGCCTGATCGAGGATTTGATGGAGGCCAGCAGGGGAACGCGGGAGAACGTACATGTAGATCGTCGTCATACGAAGCTAAAGATGCCCATATTGGGGGGGGGAGATCATGAGGTGTGGATATACCAGGCAGATTGGTACTTTCAGGTGATGGGGCTCACAGAGGAGGAGGTACTCCAGGCGATCAGCATTTATTTGGAGGGCGAGGCCTTAGCTTAGTACCGCTGGCGGGAGAGTAGGGGACCGATGGAGACATGGTGGGAACTCACTGAGGAACTGTTGGAGTGATTTCAGGAAGGGCACGTGGGAAATTTCTTCGAGCAGCTGTATGTACTCAGGCAGGACGACACGTTCAGGGATTACATCAAAAGGTTCGAGGCATTGGCATGGCGTGTGTGGGGAGTTTCAGAGGAGTCTTTAGAGGGGTGCTTAATGAAGGGATTGAAACCCTCTATTAGAGCAGAGTTGCGCATGTAGACCCCCAAGGGTTGTTAGGGATGATGCGTCTAGCCCACCGGGAAGAAGAGAAGCAGGCTGAGGAGCGACGGGGGAGGGGAGCATTGGGGTCAGAACTTCCGCACTCAGCCATCAGCGACAGTGTCGAAGGTGGCTACACGGGGGACATTTGCCCTAGGAGGAGCTGTTAGCAGTGGGGGTTCATGCCCTGGAAGACAGGGGAGACGGATGATGGATGCCGAGATCAGAGACAGAAGAGCCAATGGGCTGTGCTTCAAGTGCGATGAGAGATTCACGCCAGGGCACAGGTGCGGGAGCCGTCTCATTCAGTTGATCGTGCCCGACAAGGACCAGGAGGAGGTGGCTGAGTTGGTGGTTGACGAAGAGGATGATGTGAAGCATTTGCACTTAGACGTGGCGGAGGTGTCACTTAACTCTGTGGTAGGGCTCACGCCGAACCACGCCATGAAGTTAGTGGGGGCGGCTGGCAGAAGAGGCAGTGACAGTGCTGATTGATAATGGGGATACCCACAATTTCATCTCCCTACGATGGATCGAGCTGTATGAACTACAGCTCAGTAGTGAGAAGTTCACGGTGCTACTGGGGACAGGCAGGATGGAGGAGAGCAAGGGTCTCTGTAAGGAGTTGTAATTGACCATACAGGGGGTACAGGTGGTGGAAGACTTTTTGCCTCTGGAGTTAGGGAATGTCGACATCATATTAGGGGGTCCAATGGCTAAAGCAGTCGGGGGATATGAAAATCAACTGGAAGCTATTAGAATGGAGTTTCAGGATGGGGATTGAATAGTGGTGTTAGCGGGGGATCCCGGTTTATGGTTTTTGTTGGTGGCTTTTCGGTCCATGACCCGGGCTTTACAGAGGGAAGGATGTGGTGTGTTGGTGGAATTTCAGGGGATGGTCGTGGACGGCAAGGAGCAGAAATCGACAGTACCAGCTGAGGTGGAAATGTTGTTAGGACACTTTGAGCAGGTTTTCCAGACACCTAGTGGCCTCCCCCCTCGTGACCATGAGCACACCATTGTTCTCAAGGACGGAGTATCCCCTATCAGTGTGCGGCCCTACAGATACCCACAGATTCAAAAGGATGAGATAGAACGGATGGTGCGAGAGATGCTCCAAGCGGGGGTGATCCAGCCGAATGTTAGTCCTTTCTCCAGCCCGTTATTGTTAGTTAAGAAGAAAGACGGAAGTTAGCGTTTCTGTGTTGACTATTGAGCTTTGAATAAGGAAACGGTTCCGGATAAGTTTCCCATACATGTCATTGATAAGTTGTTGGACGAACTTCACGTAGCAGATGTGTACTCCAAAATAGATCTGAAATCAGGGTATCACCAGATCCTGTTGCGAGCAGAGGATGTGCCCAAGACGGCGTTCAGGAAGCATGCGGGACACTATGAGTTCTTGGTCATGTCATTTGGACAAACCAATGCACTGGCGACATTCAAGGCCCTAATGAATAAGATCTTCCGTCCCTACCTGTGAAAGTTTATTCTGGTGTTTTTGACGATATCCTTGTGTATAGCAGGTCCATGGAGGAGCATTTAGGTCACTTGGAGGTGGTATTCCAGGAGCTGATCGCGAATCAGCTGTACAACAACCAGAATAAATGCCTCTTTGGACAGAGGCAGGTCGAGTAATTGGGGCACGTTGTGTCTGTGAAGGGAGTAGATGCAGATGTATCAAAGATTGCGGCCATGCAGGAATGGCCTATACCTACTATCCTGAGGGCACTACGGGGATTTTTAGGGCTGACGGGCTATTACATGAAATTCATTAAGGGCTATAGTACTATAGTATGGCTGCTGACAGAGCAACTGAAGAAAGACAATTTCAATTGAGAGGAACCAGCTACAAGGGCTTTCGAGGCCTTGAAGGTGGCCGGGACTACTGCACCGATGTTGGGGTTGCTAGACTTCCTTGTTCCTTTTGTAGTGGAGACCGATGCGTCGGGGTATGGCCTGGGGGCGGTTTTGATGCAGAGGGGCAAACCTATTGCTTTCTTCAGTCAGGTATTATCAGCCAGTGCACGACAGAAGTCGGGTTATGAAAGGGAGCTCATGGCCATAGTCTTGTCTATTCAAAAATGACGGCCTTACCTACTTGGACGAGAGTTCGGGGTCAGGACGGATCAACGAAGCTTAAAGTACTTGTTGGAGCAACGTTTTGGTCACCTAAGAGCATCAGCGGTGGCTTTCCAAGTTAGTGGGCTACAAGTTCGGGGCTGGGAAAATAAGGCAGTTGATGCCTTGTCTCGATGGAATGAAGGGGTGATGTTGAGGGTGTTGACCTTGCCAGTACTACTTGATTGGGAGCCGCTCTTGCAGGAGGCAGAGGCGAACTCAGGGATTGTGCAGATTCGGGCGGCAATACAGCAAGGATTGACTGAGCACCTTGGCTACACTATTGAGGGGAGGAGACTGTTGTACCATGGGCGACTGGTCATTCCACGTTCATCGACATATAGACCGTCACTTTTTCAGGAGTTTCACGACAATGCCATTGGGGGCATTCTGGAGTACAACAGACCTATATGCGCATGGCCATGGGAAATTTACTGGGTTGGTATGATGAGGGACATAGCCCAGCGGGTGGTGAACTGTGACGTATGCCAGCGTCACAAAGCTATGGCACCTGCAGGTCTATTGCAGCCATTGTCTTTATCGGAGAGAGTGTGATGAGATCACTATGGACTTCATTGATGGCCTGTCGAGGTCCGAAGGATACACTGTCATCTTTGTGGTAGTAGATCGGTTGAGCAAGTACGCACATTTCATTCCGCTGAAGCATCCATACATAACCGTGTCAGTGGCAGCAGTTTTTATGTAAGAGGTGGCGCGGCTGCACGATTTCCCCTATGGGATTGTCTCGGATAGGGACACGGTTTTTATGAGTAGTTTTGGAGGGAGTTCTTTCGGATGCAAGGAACTATATTGAAACGGAGCACAACGTACCACCCACAGATGGATGGTTAGACAGAGGTAGTCAATAGGAGCATTAAGACATACCTGCGCTGTTTCGTTTCAGATACGCCGAGGCAATGAGTGAGGTGACTGGCATGTGCAGAATATTGGTACAACACATCCTTTCACTCGACAGCCCATATGACACACTTCAAGATCTTGTACAGGAGGGACCCTCCTTATCTGGTGCACTATGGACACACGTTGACCCCGGTCTCACAGGTGGAGGAGTACTTAGGTGAGCGGGATATGGTACTGGAAGAGCTGAAGCATCATTTGTAAAAAGCCCAGCAGATGATGAAGGCACGAGCAGATGGCCACCGTAGAGATGTCCACTTTGATGTGGGGGACACATTCTAATTGAAGCTGAGACCGTATAGACAGAAGTTTTTGGCACAGCGGCACAATGAGAAGCTGACAGCGCGGTATTATGGTCCCTATGCGATAAAGACGAAGATTGGCCAGGTGGCGTATCGACTCAAGTTACCACCCTCTTCTGTCATTCATCCAGTCTTTCATGTGTCACAACTACGCAGGGCGATTGGAGATCACAATTCTTCCCCTCTATTGCCACATACTCTCACAGACGACATGGAGGTGCTCATGGAGCCTTTAGATGTTAAGGCGGTGCGACAAGGGCCGGGCCATATTCGTGAGGTGCTCATTCATTGGCACGGGTTGCCAGATCATGACGCTACATATGAGCCATTTGACATCATTCAACAGCAATTTCCAGACGTCCGCCTTGAGAATAAGGTGGCTCTTTTGAGGGGAGTATTGATGCCACGCGCGGCCTACGCGTCTACAAGAGGAGGCGCGCACGAGGCCACGTGACGACGGGGCCCACTTCCAATTAATTAAAGGAGGTATTTTATGAGTAGGGGTATTTGGGTCTTTGACTAATTTTGGGAAGTTTTGGGTTAATTTGGGCCGGCTGCCCTCTTGTTTAGTTTATGCTGTTTTTGAGAAGAAACTCGTAATTTTGATTATTGTTGCTTTGGGAATTTACTCTTTGATTCATTAATTCAACGAGAGGGAGTCGATCTTCTCCTATAAGATCATTTATCTTGTTTCTTCGCATTTGATTATAAAAGTCCACCTTTTTATATTTTTACTCTTAAAAATATCATCTTTTGCTATTTTCTCTAGAATTTTGTATCAGTGCACCTCTCCCTTGCTGATAGTCATGACGTCGTGGCGGAGGGGGAGCATGTACAGTATAGCCATAGTTCCCCACAGGGTCCCGATCATCTCCATTAGCTCTATCCCAAGCTGCTTCCCCTCAATCAGCTCCTTCTTAATCCACAAAGTCCCCACGACCATCCTCGTGGGATCTGTTGTAATCCTCAAACTTTGCCTCCGTCATTAGGGGTCTTCCTCCATAGAAATCAGCCAAAATCCTCCCAGGGGCCCTCAAAACCCCCGCCGAAGCCATCGCGCTACCCATCTCTCCTCCGCAGGGCCACCCGGGGCTCAAAGTGGGCCCAGAGGCTCTACTTCTGCAGCCTGGGGCTCCGACGGGCCGCCATGGGCCCAGGATGGTCCTGGCGGTTTGCCAGAACCTAGCAAGGCCCTTGCGGGCCACCAAGGGCTCGCACAGCCCTTGGCGAACTGCCAGGGGGCCACCAGGGCCAGCTGATGGTCTTGGTGGTCTCACCGCTGTGTTTCGGCCTCCCGTCCGCTACCACAAGAGTTGAGAAGCCCCACGCCTTGTTGTTGCGCTTCTTCGACTCCATTAAAGTCATGTTTCTTGTCGTTCATCACCAGATCTGCATCCAAGAGAAGTCCTTTGCGAAAAGATCATCTTTCTCCTTTCCATTCGCTAAAGTCCTCGTCTTTTGCTCCAGATATAGGGGTTCGTCCTGATTTGAGTCTAGCTTCTTGGAGAACACATCAAAATTTTGAATTAGGGCTTCCATGAATTGCGCAAGCTTTCGATCCGTCTCAGCACCTTGATCTTCAGTTTTCTTCATGGGTTTTTGGATTGTGCCATTAAACTTTTCTTCCAACGCGTCTATTCTATCCTTGGATCTTGTAGTCGCAATGTATCGATGTCATCTGATACTAATTCAATGCGAGCTAGGTCTTTTTGTAGAATAAAGGTGAGATTTTTAGGGTGAAAGATGGAATTTTTGGTTGAAAGGTGGGATTTTTATGGATATAGGTGAGATTTGGGGGAAAAAAGATTTTTTATTGATATAGAAACTGAAAAAAAGATAACTAGTCTCAATTCGAGAAAAGACATTTTCTCCTAACTTTCGATTCGAGATGAAAGTCTAAGATCTCCCATGGTCACCTTAAACAATATTTCTCACAAGAATAATCTAGCATACCCTCTTCCCTAGCCGGACCTAGCTTAAATAAAAGAAAAAATTACATAATTGCAGCTATTACAAAAACCCCCCTAAGAACTGAAAATGCCAAAAATGCCCATGTTGGGCTAGAAAATCCAAAACGCATCAGAATACTTGCTAAGCTTCTATTGAAACTAGAGATATTCGTTACTACGTGACTTGACACTCGTTAGTACGTGACATGACACTCGTTAGTATGTAAATGAACACGGTTTCAGGTGAAGACTGTGACAGTTGATCTCCAAAAGGTTTCGGCCCTTTAGTTGGTTGCTCCTTGGATATGATCCAATGATACGATTGTTGACATTGTAGTTCGAATCTTGTTTACAAATATCCACCTTAAGGGAAAAAGAGACTATATGTAAAAGGTTAAAGTTTAGTCCTACATTGAAAAAATAAAGAGAGATGTTTGATTAATATGATTGGATCTAGGACTCCAATAGGGTGGTTTTCCTTTTAGGTCAAATTAGGTTTCATGATTGATTAGCCAATATCCACAAATGTTATGCCTTTGTCCCAACAATATATCGATTTAATCCATTGGTCACATATATGGATCACTTCTTGTTATCACGTCTCACCCACTTCATGAATAACTCCAATTATTTATGGTTAATCTTTGTGCGCATTAATACCTTCTTGGTTGCGGCAAATCTTCTTGTGCAAGTGAGATTGAACCCTCAACTACTTGCCTATTGCACCGAACCTGCACCATTGTCCTAGAATGACAATCTTAATGTTTATTTTCCAAATTGATAGCGTGTTTTTGCATAGTTTGCCATGAATACATTCTTGCAAAATATTTCAACAGGAGGATGCAAATTTAACAATGTTATTTTATACCAAGTTATTTTATGCAAAAACTTTGTATCTTTATTGAAAAATACTTCATAAAATAACTTTGTATGGTACAGGTTATTTTGTATGGTAACTTTGTATCATTATTAAATAACTTTGTATGGTAACTTCCTAAAATAATTTCCTAAAATATTTACTAGAATAACTTTATATCATTATAAAATAGGGTTAATGACTGGAAAATACCCTAACGTTTCATCATTTCTCACAAAAATAACTTATCGTTCATTTTGGGACATATTGGTACCCAGAACGAAAATTGGCTGACGGCAAACTCAAAAAGGGTACAACGTTGTCAATTTTGCCAAACGTTTGGAACCAATGTGTCCCAAAATGAAAGATAAGATATTTTTTTTGAGAAACGCTGAAACGTTAGGGTATTTTCCAGTCATTTACCCATCATTTTTGGCATTGGATTAATGGCTGGAAAATACCCTAATGTTTCAGCGTTTCTCACAAATATACCTTATCGTTCATTTTGGGACACATTGGTACACAGACGAAAATTGGCTGACGGCAAACTCAAAAAGGGTACAACGTTGTCAGTTTTGCCAAACATTTGGGACCAATGTGTCCCAAAATGAACGATAAGGTATCTTTGTGAGAAACGCTGAAACATTAGGGTATTTTCCAGTCATTTACCCAAACTTTGTATGGTACCGGTTTCATGATTGCATAAAATTACTTTGTATCATTATTGCAAATTGATAGCTTGTTTTTGCAGGAAATATGATGAATAACTTTGTATCATTATTGCAAAAACTACCTAAAAGCATAGTTTGTCATGCATACATATTTCTTACTCTCAAGACGAGTATTATCTTGCTATTAACAAGGTTAAACGCGGATTTTCCTTGCGGCTCTGGAGGATGCACTCAGATCCCTCCAATGCAAAAAAAGAGGATAGAAAAGAAAAATCTAGGTGTTTGACTTTAACAAATTAAAATAAATGTAAGCCATTCTATCAGAGTCAAATATTTCAACAGATAAAATTTGATGGTATAGTTTATTTATACATTCACAATCCTACCTTTCTAATGTCTTCCTAAGTTCCAGTTCCTTTGACTTAAACATAGTAAAGGGTTGGATTCATTTTTTATGATGTGTAATATGACTTGGTTGCTCAGCACAAGAATGGGATGGATTTTCTAGCTTTATGCAACATGCGACAACAGATAACATTTGATGGTATAGTCTATGTTACGTTCATCTTTGCTCTTTGAATTCCTTGGTCCATGCTCATCAGATCTGTATACAATTCTTGTTTTTCCATCAAGTACTGTCATTGCATTGTTTGGCACACTTTCAGCTTTGCTGAACTGCTCGTTTCTGAACCACGTGTCACATCTATCCTCAAGTTGATCTACTTCTACATTCTTTTAATGTGTGTGTTTTTCTCTTATGGTCCTTTGATGTACTCCCACTTGTATTCACCATTCATGTTCCAACTGCACGCCGTTTCTGAATTTGTTAGTTTCTTAATTGCCCTAGGTCTGACCGGCAGCATAGATGGCTGATTCCTATCCTACTCCCTACCCATCCCCCCGGCCCAAAATGAATGGAAAAAAAGTCATGTATATAATATGGACAGATATTCTAGAATTATTCTACATTAACCGTGCTCTGCGAATGTTCAAGAAATAATGTTCCACTTTTGAGTCCACAATGACATCATCCTTACTCATAGAATCATTATGATTATTCATGATACAAAGCAAACACTTTCATTCATTAGTAGTTATGGCTCATTATGGTTATATTATCATTAACGTCGTGGTATGAATTACTAGGCTGAACATTTAAAACCATTCTTTTTTGTTTGGATATATGATCAAAATCAGAGGCTTGACTGAGATTGACCTGAAGTGAAGCACTGTTGCGCCGTTCCTATGTCAATGTCTACTTTTATGTGCATCATATTTGAAATCATATGGGAATTACGAATTTGACCAGGATCAGATGCCTCATGTGGGGGTTGGGTCAAAATTCAAGTGTACGTAGAAAATCCGAAGCCAACCTGACATGCTCTAATGCTTATGTATAAAGGTAACAGAATTTATGGGAGCGAAAGGTCCACATAACCTAACCTGACAAAATATCTTGTGGATGGTAACTTTGTATAATTTTTATGAGATGAAAATGGCGGGATAAGCTCCCCCACATTCCCTTAAACTCACTTTGTGAAACAAGATGCATGTAATAGCATGGATGTATATTAATACACACAGATATATAAATAAGAAGCAGAAAATGAAGAAAACCACCCATATACACTATGCACCACATGCTACGCCACCTCGTGTCCAATGCACATGCTACGACACTCTCTGCGGTGCCTTGAGCCACAAGATCACCTTGACCAATACGCAGATCCTTGAACGCATGGATCATCTCTTCAAGCCACGAAACCACCACTGCACACAGGATGTTGTACGCAAGGCCATACACATGTAGACACGCCACTGCACCTCTAGCAAATTACCATTGGTATCTAGCAACGAGAGCTGGAAGGAGAAAGAGAAAGAAAACATAAAGGGATAGGAATAGAACTCAAGAAATAGAGAGTTAAAAATAAAGGGATATTCATTGGAGAAGGTCACTGCACTGCTAGCAAATTACCACTGGTATCCAGCAACAACGAGAGCGGGAGGAAGAAGAGAAAGCAAACCGAGAGGGATATGACTAGACCTCAAAAGAGAGAGCGAGTTTAGAATAAAGGGATATTCGTTGGATATGACAACAAAAAAGTGAATCCAATGGAAATAACCTATGGCCGTCGAGACTAATAATGACGATTGACAACACCATTGATCGACACCATAAGTACATAATAGAGGAGAGCAAAAGAGACTCAATGAGAAAGAGAGAGTGGACTCATTTGAAAGGACCACAAACCGGCGAGACTCACGTCAGTGACTGGAGGCACGATCCAAACATGAGAAGAGAGAGAAACATGGAGAGAGCAAAAGAGCTCGGCGTTGGTGTCACATCCCACTTCCCACTAAGAAAGGAATGTCACATGTCAAGCTACAGTGTCTCTCTGAGTGGTAATTGTAAAATCATATATATTTTTCGTTCTTGGTTTAACATACACTAAGCATACCAATAAGCAGATCTTGCAATTCATTTGAGAACGATAAAGATGTATACATCAATACCAAGAAAAATTATATTTAAAATTACATTAACAATGTTGCGAAATATATGTCTTTTAGACAATTATTGTAATGGTCAAATACATCTTGTTCAAAATAATAGTATGTTATTTGGTATTCTTTATCTATGTGATTCTCTTTTACACGATTGGGTATGTTGTGTTCATATCATTTGTGTAAAATCCTTGGACTTATGTGAGGTACAACAAGATCATGATGAGATCATGATAATGAGGCCCATTATAGACGCTTCAGCGTGTCTTAAATGTTTATGATCGTAATAATATCGAGACGTGACATTGATATTCCAGATAAACCAGTGTATATTGATCTATACCATTGAATGGTAGTGGCTGGTCTCATAGCCACTCAATGTGGGGACATCGTTAGACAATGCACATATACTTGTTAGAGAACAAGTTCACAGAACGACTCATCGAGGTGTTTTTATACAAAAAACACACTCTGACTGTAAACAGAAGTTCTTAGGTAGCAGTTGATATAGCATATAATGACATAGTCTTGATGAAGGGACTGAACTATACGGTAGCTGTCACTATTAGGCCAAGATTTAATCGGAGAGATTTCAGTCTTACACCAATCAGATAATGATGATTTCGAAACGGAGATCGGCACGTGTAGCTAGCGTCGCTACCGTACATGTAACATGATGTGATCATGTAGAAATCAGGCTATTAATTTCTTACATAGATGATGTCTCGTCATGAAAAGTGAAGAAATAAGCTTTATATATATGTGATATATAAGGGATCGATCACTGAATAGGACATAGACATGTAGCAAAGAGTTGCAAGTGCGTGTATTGAAATGGTGGTATAAAGTTGCGAACATATCTATGAAAGAAGAAGAGACAAACTGATTCAACACTGATTAGTCAACTAGAAGCTTGCCTCTAGTCGACTAATCCACTAATTAGTCGACTATAGGCTTGCCCCAAGTCGACTAATCCACTGATTAGTGGACCAATACTATTGGCTTGCCCATATAGTATTACTAGTCGACTAGATGCCGACAGAACAAGAGTTTGACTCTAATAAACTCTCTAATAAACTCATGTTTTTTCCATGACAAGGTTAGGGAATCAAACTTTATATTTCCTTCTCATTCTTCATGTTTTTAGGGATGAGAATTTTATGTACTTCTTCACTAGCTCTATAAAAGGGGTCTTCTCTTGCTCTTTAGAAATACCCACAACACCAAGAAAGAGATTGAAGATCTTGTATCTAAAATCTCTAATCTTGTATCTAAAATCTCTAAGTGTAGAGAAATTTAATTCTCTTTAGAGGGAGAATTTCTCACACCAAATAAAGTTTTTTCTTCTCCTCCTTTCTTACTCTGGCAAATCTTGGGATGACGGCTTGAGTTCTTGGAGAACTCATGGATCGTGAATGAGTTCTTCATCAGTATGAATCTTCCACGTCACTGGTCAATGAGCGACGTTGGGTCTTTATCGGAAAAGATTTGGATCTGTGAGTATCGCTAAAGTATATTCACGCAAATGTATGATTTTTATCTCAACATTAATTTCTAAATTTGTAGTTAGATCCATGGCTTATATGATTACTAGAATAAGAAAATTTGATTTTCTAATTTTCGCTGCTTTGTCTAAAATGTTTAGATCACTAGCAATCTTTACTTACACAAACAGTTTGTCAAAAAATACAAGAAATAGAAACACTAATGCCCATGCATATATGACTTTTACAATTACTAAATAAAAGTGCATGAAAATGAAACTATTAACGAGACTTGTCTGATTACCCTCCTAATCTTGCTTGAAGAACTCTTGGTTCTCTTAATATATCTCTTATGTGAACTCGTCCCCACATGCATACACCTAATAATTAACAAAGCAACCGTTATAGCAAGCTTGTAGGTTTCCAAAATCATGGATAAACACATACGATCCATATAAAATATAATAAGCATGAATAAAAGAAACAATGATATATAATGCATGGCAAGTTTTATAGCATGTATAGTAAACACATGATATCAATGAAATGCAGTATCCATAAATATTCTATGTCTAGAAGAGTATGCATAATTGTACAATGATCATAATCTAGTGATGTAACTCATGTTTGAGGGTACAATATGCTGTGTACGGGCTTACCCTTACCCGGCCCAAATACAGTTAAATGCAATAAACAAATTTAGTCAAGTACATTATTAAAGACGTCAAAAACAATAAACTGATGTATCTAGCTGCGCCCGCACCCTTAATAACATGAGTTTTCTAAATTCTAGTAATCTAGTGCAAGTCCTATGATCAAGTATAGTGCAATATCTGGTTTTGTATCAGTATCAAGTGAGTATGTTAGGAACCAAGATAAAAAGAGGATTTTTATTGATAAAGAGTAACAAAAACAAGATAATTGAATACAAAAAGGTGTATTCTTCTCCCAAGACGCCTAGAGGACGTCCGCACTCGTCTAATCTATCAACTACTCCTAGGACGCTCAATAGAATAATTTCCAATATCAAGCATAAAATTCCTAATGACGGCTAGCCCTTATTTATAGAAGAAAACTAGGGTTTCAAGAGCAATTGGGCGTGTGCGCAAGAGCAACCGGCCGGCCCACATGGGCCGGCCCAATATGGGCCGGCGGCTAGACCTGCGGGTCTAACAATACTCTCCCCAAAGAACCACCTTGTCCTCAAGGTGGTGTAAGTAATGGCGGTGCTACTCTGAGTGGGAGTCGTCCTCCCCTCCAATGCCCTCGTCCTCCAAGTCATCATCCTCGTCTGCTTCCACTATCAAAACCTGCAGCTTCCGATCCACACAACGGTGGCCGGGAGAGAAGCGCTCGTCGCATCTAAAACAGAGTCCCTTTTGCCGCTTCTCCATCATCTCCGCATCGGTCATCCGTCGGAATGGGCCCCCAGCTGGTAGCGGATTCGGCTCCCCCGTCTTCTCAAGCCCTGTCTGAACTGTCTCAGTAGTGACCCCTGCTCTGCCTATCCCAGTCGTGGTGATCCGATGTATCTGCCCACTGTAGCCGCTTCCGCCTCGCCTATCCTCAGCTCGGGAGTCCTCCACCATCTGCGCCATCTCGATGACCTCCGAAAGCCCTCGAGGCTTGTATGGCCTCACCGCAGCTCGAAGACTAGGACGTAGCCCCTTCAAGAAGGTGCCCTCCAGCGACTCGTCCGACACCCCATGAAATCGTCCTGCCAGCGTCTCAAATTTCTCAATGTACTCCCGCACCGGCCCCTCCTGCCTGAGGGCAAATAGCTGCTCATGTAGGTTCCCCAGGCGGGGGTCTCGAAACTTCTCCAGCACTAAGTCCTTCAGCTCCGCCCAGCTACGGATCTGTTGCCTCCTCACCTTCCACTGGAACCACCCCAAAGCTCGCCCCTCCATGCAGATGGCCGCCGCCTCCAGCTTCTGGGCCTTGGTCATGTGATGCGCCGCGAAATATCTCTCTGCCGTGAACAGCCAGGCGTGTGGATCCTCCCCAGAAAAGATCGTCATCTTCATCTTCCGGACTCTGCAATCCCCTCCAAAGTGCCCCTGCTCGGGCCTCCCATCGTCTCTGTGACGCGGACGGTAGTGCTGTCGCCTCTCGTCCATGGTCTCGTAACGCCTGTGTGGCCCTCCTCCGCGACCCCCATAGTCCCCTCGGTCTCCGTGCCCCTCGTCTGCTCCAACACCGCCTTCTGGCCACTCCTGGTAGTCTCCGTACCTCCCTCCGGTGCCTGCTGTGCGTCTCTCCTGGTGGTGGGGCGGTGGCTGCCACCCCCGTCGTCAAAGCGGGGGTCGGGAGGGTCCCGATAGTAGTCATCGTGCTCCTGAAAATCCCCGGGTCCCAAATCCTCCTCGAAAACACGTGCCGGAGCCTCTCGCCGTGGCGGATCTTGCTGAAAGCCCCCAAAATTGCCGCCAAAAGCCTCTGCCGCCTCGTGTCGCTGCCTGGAAGCGTCCTGGGGGCCCCAGCGGTCACCCCGGGGGTCGACGGGGTTCGCCGGAACCCCAGGGAGGGTCGGCGCCCCCGGCCGAACCCGGGGGGGTTCGCCGGACCCCCCCGAGTATCCTGGGGGCCCCAGTGGCCCCCCCGGGGGTCGGCGGGGGTCGCTGGAGCCCCAGAAAGGCTCGGTGCCCCCGGCCGACACCAGGGGGAGTTCGCCGGACCCCCCGGTGTTCCTGGGGGCCCTAGCGGCCCCCAAGGTCGGGGGGGGGGGGGGGTTCGCCGGACCCCCAGGGTGGGCCGCCGGACCCCGGCGACCCCAGGGGAGGTTCGCCGGGGTCGCCCGGACTTCCTGGGGGCCGGCAACCCCCTGGGAGGGTAGCCGTAGCCCCCCGCCTTCTTCGTGCGCCATCGCGCGGGGTTCGTTGTGGTTGCCGGTCCTTCCTTGGGCTTCCGCGGCCTTTCGCCTAACTTCTTCTCGATAATCACCCCTCCACGGCTCCTCGTCCTCATCGTCGGCCAAATCCTCCACCAAAAAATTACTTTTTGGGTCAAAGCTTCCAACTTTCTCCTTCTCCTTCTTCAAAAGTGCCGCCTTTTCCCCCCGATTTAGAGTTTTCTTCCCCTTTGTGGTTCGCCGCCAATTGCTTAAGGGTTGCCATCATTTGCGCGAATTGGTCGTCGTGCTTCGCTTGATTGGCCGTCAATTGGTCGATGGAAGCCGTCAATTTTGCCATGGATTCATCGTTGGCCGCCAAAGATTTCTTGATTCCGTCAATTTCGCTTGTGAATTTGGCCTCCAAAGCTTCAATTTTGTCGTGGGATCTTGTCGTAGCCGCCATGGATCGTCACGTGCTCTGATACCAAAATGTTAGGAACCAAGATAAAAAGAGGATTTTTATTGATAAAGAGTAGCAAAACAAGATAATTGAATACAAAAAGGTGTATTCTCCTCCCAAGACGCCTAGAGGACGTCCGCACTCGTCTATTCTATCAACTACTCCTAGGACGCTCAATAGAATAATTTCCAATATCAAGCATAAAATTCCTAATGACGGCTAGCCCTTATTTATAGAAGAAAATTAGGGTTTCAAGAGCAATTGGGCGTGCGCGCAAGAGCAACCGGCCGGCCCACATGGGCCGGCGGCTAGACCTGCTGGTCTAACAGAGTACTAGATTCAGTAGCATTTGCAGTATTCAATTTTAATTTAGTTATCAAATATAGTACTCTTATGTTGAGCATTATCAGATACAGTATCATTATCATGTATAAGGAAATTAATATCATGTTAATTCTTGAAGTTAGGTGCAGTATAAGTGGCATGAATGGAAGTAAATATAGCAACTACAGTGAATCATATATAATCATGTGATAATTATGGAAATATGTTTTGCATATCATAGATATGAGACAGGATCTCATGATTTAACCCAAGATGGGAATAAATCATGTGATAATCCTTATGGTTGTGAGTTGGGTATATATTCAAGGAACTGCAATTGTAAATAGCATTCTAATTCATAAAAATGATTGAAACCAGCATCCATCATCAATATCAGAAACATAAACTGAATTATCAATATAACCAACATAATCAATACGGCAACACTAACACGACCCAAAAGCACAAGTACACATGATCGATCAGAAAATCAGTTATATAATCTAATCTTATAATATCTTGTAGTTTTAATTTAAACATATCTCCATATGTTCATGTTTTACTTATTTCCTACCAGGCATATTGATAGTATTCTCATATATGGATATATCATCATTGAATATGGCACAAATATTTTTATAAACATACAACATATTAATCAAATGCATCTCTAGTCAAAATAGTATTTGAAATAGTGTTTTTAGGGTCAGACAGACTTGCACATGAACATCCAAAGGCAACATAGATTTTGGGTCAAAACCGACCCGAATTAGGGGCTCTTAGAGGCAAAACAGATCTGAATGGCTATGTATACAGTAAACATCAGTAGTGTGCCGAATCAGGGATAAAACAAACCTGAAACAAGGGTTTCAAGGATCAAAACTGACCCAATTAGCATCATGTAAAGCAAACATTAGTAGTGGGCGGATTCATGATCAAAATAAACCCAAAATAAGAGTTCTCTGGGTCAAAACAGACCCGAACAACATCATGTAACATAAGTAGCAACATAGCAGAATATCAAGGTCAAAACAGACCCAAATAGGGTTCCCAAGGTCAACATAGAACCAAACAGCCTGATGTAAATCAAGTAGTAGCAATGCACAGTGTTATAAAAGGCGGTTTCATTATGCGCGCGGTCTATGAGCGCATAGTGCATAAGCGGATTATGCGGCCGATTATGCGATTTATGCGGTTTACGCGAAAGTGAATAATTTAGTATATAAATAAGCAATAAGTTTATGTATTTGTGTATATTAAATTTAAAAAGATAAAAATTATAGGAATAAGGAAAAAATCATATTAGCTTTTAAAAATATGGATTAATTCATACTAAAACATCAGCGCCATTATGACGATCAATACATAAAATAACTAAAATCTAACGTCTAAAGCAATCTACATATAAAACATAACTATTTAGTTTTACGTCCAAATCAAAAGCATGTCAAACATAAGTATTTTAAAATTAAAAAAATTGATTTTTATGTTTAACGGGTCGTGTTTCTTAACGGGTTGGGATTTTTTAGTTGCCGATTATGCGCCCGCATATTCGCATATACGGTCGCATAACATTTATGCAGTCGATTATGCGGCCGACCGCATAATTCGACCGCATATCTTAATTCTCATGCGGTCAAAGGCCGCATCCTTATATGCGGCCGCATATGCGGCCGCATATAACTTGTTTTAGAACACTGGCAAGGCATAACTTCAGGATCAAAACAGACCCAAAATAGGGTTCTCGGCCAAAAAAGTAGCCGAAGAGCATCTCAAGGATTCAAACGCCAAGACAAAATATACACATCCAAATTCACACTTAAAGAATAAAAGCTGAGTTTTAAAAATCGTAGGGTAGTTAAGGGAACTTATCACCAAAGATCAAAGGGAAGAATAAAAACACATCACTATCGTTCAAGTCTCACCGCCTCGTTAAAATTGATTGTAGCTGCTCAAATCGATAAAGATGGAGACCAGTCTCAAAGTAAAAACTCAGATATGAATGTGAGAGAGAAGATTTGTGGGTTTTGTAACTTAAAATCTCAGATCTAGGGTTTTAAATAGAAGAGAGTGAAATATAACGATGAGAAGATAAAGAGATAAAAGAACGTATGATAACGAAATGTATATGGATGAGAGAAAACTATGGATTCCTAGCGAAATGACTGAAAGTTACACTAAGGGCCTGTTCCTTTTCTTGAATATTGGCAAAAAAGTGGAAAAAACGCTGTAGCAGCACTATTCCTCTACTATTCCTTATTCTCAGTTCAACTTTCACGTTGATATGTTTCTTTCGTCTAAAATTTCTCACAGAAAGTTGGCATATGTGTCTCCCCGCTGGCGCCTCGCTAGCGGCTACATTCTCAGCGGCGAAATCCGCAGAAAATCCACGGATTTTGCCCCGAGAATGTGAGAAAGTGCATAGTGGCCCCCGCTACAGTGCTCTTCCTTGTCGCGTCCAATCGCTGGGCGCATTAATCTTTTTTTAATTATTTAATGACTTCGGAGGCACTGTGCACTGAGAAATGCACAGTGCCTTCGACAGTTTATTCTTTTTTAATTTTTTAATGCCTTCGGAGGTACTGTGCACTGAGAAATGCACAGTGCCTCCGACATTTGGCAATGTAGCAGTTAATTAATTAGTTTAATCCACGTGTTATTTAATAGTTAATTAATTAGTTTAGTCAATTATTGAATGGTTAGTTTAATGATTATAATTAAATATGTTAGTTTAATAATTAGTGGGCGCCACATAACATTCTTCATCTAACTTTCCAAACAAAAGAAACACAAGAAAGTTGTATATGCAGCACATAACATTCTCAAAACAACTTTCCAACCAACTTTCAAACAAAAGGAACACAAAACCAAACTTTTCTCTCATCAAGATTCCATAACCCCTCAACATTCCACAAACTCATTCAACAAACGGAACATGCCCTAAGGGAGAGAGAGTCGTGAGCTTGGGACAAAGAGCCATTGCCTTGGGAGAAAGATGTGGGAAAAGTAGAACGGGGGTTAGGGTTTTAAAGGATATACATGTGGGTTAAGTAATGGGTCATAAAAGTTAAATGAGTTGGGTATTAAAAGAAAAGAATAGAGTTTGAATAAGAGTGGGTTAGCGGGTTTAATGAAACGAGTTACGGGTTTGGGCATAAATGAGCCCAAAACTGAAATAATAAAAAAATCACAAAAATATAGAGAACAAATATTTTAATATTTTAAAACATTTTATTTAATAAAAACATAAATCACAAAATCAGGACCATAACAGTTGAAGGTAGCACTCGAAGTTGTGAGAGAGAGAAGGGCGAGATGGTATCCAAGACTGAATCCGGTTGTTTCACGTGGGAACCTGACAGGATTAGTCGAACACTGCGAAACTGACCATATTTTGTACTTTTGCCTTGGGATCCTGTCCAAATCTGGGTGCATTTACCGAAGATCCCATCGAACCTGGCAGGAACAACTATTGCCAATAGGCTGAACACAATCGATCTTAAAAAAGGCAAAACATTCTTAATCAGCAACCATTCACATTATTGGAGCGAAAATCAATTGGAACAGTCCACCCATTGACGGTAGTCACCGGGATAAAGGCCAAGCCCAGAGACTAGCAATTGGTTCCATCTACCAAATGCAGCTATCAAGGATCCAACAAGATGTGGAGTGGGGGGTTGGGGGAGCCCAAAATTTGGATTTCATGGGAGAGGAAGAGAAGAAAGCAGGGAGGAGACCAACATCATCGGAGCCAAGGCACCACTGACGGTCTTCTCTCCCTTTAGATCGAATTCATCTAGGTTTAGCTCAAGGAAGCTGAATGGTTTTGCTTTGGTTTGAAGTAAGAAAGTTTTGGATTTGAGGGGTTTTCCAAAAAGAACACATGTTTACCAACAAATTTTTTGTTATTATGACATTTTTACTGACTTTGTATAATTGATACTAGGAAGGTAACTTTTAATTGTTATTGTTTACAATTGGGGTTTAATTAACTGGACATGGTAGCTTACAATGTTGTCATTTGAAGTATTATTGTTTTCATCTTTTGTCGCATCATTTTTCCCTTTACATCATGAAAGTTCATGGCTTGTAAGTTATTTAACCATTACTTGCAACATTAACAAGTAAAAATTACTTCTTTGTGTCATTATGTATGCTGTAGAGTCTTTAGAGTTTAAATTCTCTAGTCATTGTTGCAGAACTGGTATTACTTTTCGAAGACATTGGCTGAGAGGGAGGCTCTGGACTATGCAGCTAAACATGGACTAGATCTTGTGACCATTTGCCCAAGTATGGTTTTTGGCCCATTGCTCCAATCCACAATCAATGCAAGCAGCTCATTTTTCGTCAATATATTGAAAGGTTTGTCTCTGGATTATTACAATTGATCTTGAATTGATGATTAAACTTTGAAAGTTTGTTTGTGTGTTTGTTCTGATTATATCTGTCATGTATATCCGGGATTTAAATGTATGAAGAATATAGTTTTGCTTATCAAGAGATATGTAAGTAGACACTGAAAAATTGAACAGTGCATCCAAAACTATTTGATCTTATTTGGAGTAAGATGAAAGTTTTATACTTATTTAAATGATTGAAGATGGGAAGATTTGGGGAAAAATGATATTCATGCATGTGATAGTGGTAGATTTAGAAAAAGGTTTTGCTTGGTCTCTATCTAAATTATGTTCTATTTTTCAAAAATACACGTGTATAAGTTATTCGATGTCATCGTATCATTTATAAATTATAATGCACTAGCTGGTGTGTAGAAAATTGGAAAAGTCCACATTAATATGTCCTAGATTTTTGGGCAGCGCAATGCATGTGAATTAAAAGTTTAAATCTATATAAATTATAATTTTTAATGCATTTTAATTTATATATAATATTTGATTTTAAATGATGATGAGATTTATCATTTTAAAGTTATTTAGCACGCACATGTGTTATTAAAACTTATCATTGGTAATGAGGGGCATTAATTATGAATCTATTAAAAGAAATAAATTTGAATGAAACAAAATTTGTCGTCCAATCATTTTGTTCTTTTCTTTTGAAAAACTAATTCAAAAGAGGATGCTATGTTAGTCATTGACACCTTTAATTGAAATCTCAATCTCAACTGGAAGGGGTTTTTTTAGTTTTTTACTTCTTTTGGTGGGGGTGTTAGAGCTAGAATAGTAAAGATAAATACTAATTATCTTACAAAAACCTGAAGTCTACACAAAGAATGGAGACCTATCACCAAAGGTGTGAGCACATGGTTCATAATCATTTGTCATAAAACTTGTGTTTAGCTGATGAAAAACACCAAAATGCAAATCTTACATGGTATTTGAGTACCATGTTCTAAGAAGCATTGTTTCTACCTTTGTAACATTTCTATCATGTGTTTTTAAATACTTGTACCCCCTAATGACTTTACATGTGAGTCATGTTTACACCAGATGCTTTTGCACATTATCCACGTGACAGATTTTTATGTGGTTAATTTGGTTTGATATATTGCTTATCCACGATGGGTGAGTGGTCCCAAGCGAAGATGTGTTGGATACAACGATCGATGACTTAGTGTTTGATGATAACAAACGTGTATGAACGATTTGATGTGTGTGCTAAGTGTTTTCCAGGAGTGACACTCTCGCAAATACTCAAAGGGAGACTAAGTCAAAGTGATGGAGAATTTCATTCATTAGCAACGTGGACTTAGTCAAAGATGGAGATAATGACTACACATATTAGACTAAGTCAAAGATGGGAAGATAAGGAGAAAATCAATTCAAATCTATATTTGAATTGATTCAAATCAATTGGTGCATGAATCAAATCTTAAAGTCATATAAATTGAAGACTTGGTAAAAGATGGAGAGATATGAAGAATCTCATGCAAATCAATATAAGAGATTAAATAAGATCTTAAATAAAATGCTATAGATATTCAAATTCATATCCTATAGCCATACAAATTCAAACTCCATATCCATGATGAATCATTCAAATCTTATTCAAGTTAGGATTCCTTCCAATTTCCATCAATTATGGGATTCTATTTGATTCTAATTGATTTCCACCACCTCCTATATAAACCCACATCCAAAGGAGAGAAAAAACAAGGCCGGCCCTAGACTCATTTCTCTTCATGTTGGCCGAATTTATCTTCCAAGCTTCAAAGAGATCAGCAAATTTGCAGAAAGAAGGAGCTCGACGGACGACTCTAAAAAGTGCATAAATTTCTCCACAGAGCTCGGATTGACGAACTGTTTGCGCCAGGACGATCACAACTTAGTGCTATACAACATGGTGATATTTTTCTGATTTTAATCTTTGTATTAAATTAGTGATATTTATTGTAGCATTAGTTGTATTCTGAATAGCTTCATATATTTCATCATCTCCTAGACCAAAGTTCTTCATCATCTTCAAGTCTTGCCACAAGCATAATGAACCATCCATCATCAAGCTAGATATCCAAGCATAAGCCATCTTCAACCTAGAGGAGCAAGCATCAAGGCCACCATCTTTGAATAAGCAAAGTCCAAGAGATCAAATTCCAAGGCCTAGGACGCACTTCAAAGATCTAATAATTCCTCTCCACAAGAGCATTCAAATCGGCCCTTTATTCGGATTTGATTTTTCAGTCAAAGAGGACGAGCTCACGATTTCAACGAGTATTTATTCGGATTTTTCTGAGCTCGGGTCGATTTACTACAATTTCTGGAAGACGGGGGCAGAAACATACTTTACGCACAGACTGCTGCCAATTCTGCAGAATAGAGAATTGATTTACGCACAAACCTGATTCGGGCAGATTTGCGCATCAAACTTGGGAGGGCTATATGTTGAGATCCAGACATCGGATTGAGACACTGTTTACGCCAGTGTGAAGCTGACGACGCGCTGATCGACAGAGACGACGACACAGACACGAACTAAGATTTTCTGAACTCTTTACTCTTTATATTCTTATAGTAGTGTATCGATCTCTGTAGTGGAGAATTTACCATATTTGTGATACTTTTGGGGTCTTGTCTGTGTGGTACTAGACAAGATGGACTTGACTAGTTGGGATAGTTTTGTTTAACACCAGTGAAGTGCAGGTAATGAGAGCCAGGGAAGTGTAGAGTGGGTTCTCTAGCTACATGTTGTACCAGGAGCACCAGTGGAGTACGGTACGAAGAACCAGGTGAGTGTCGAGAGGTGCTCTAGTTACATGTTGTATCAGGAATATTATTAATCTAGTATTTGCTTTCGGGGCTGGATGTAGGTCGTGGGGACGACCGAACCAGGGTAAATCTGCTGTGTACTCTGTGATTGATTATATTTACTCTACATCTGCTATAACTGTCTGTGATTGCTCGTGGGTTGCACGAGAATTTTTATTAGTTTATTTACCCCCCTCTAGGCTTAGATTCAGATCCAACAGTGGTATCATAGCAGGTTAGAGGATCTAGTCTTTGTGACCATGAATATATTTGATTCTGCATTTACTGAAGGTCAGTTTATAGCCCGACCCCCTAAGTTTAATTGAGTAGACTTTTTATATTGGAAGGCAAGAATGAAAATTTATTTAATGTATGTAGATTATGATGTGTGGAATATTGTTGAAAATGGATCTAAAACCCCTACTATTAAAATTGAAGATACTGAAATTATAAAGCCTAAAGATAAGTGGGATGCTGCTGATAAGAAACTTTATTCATTGAATGGTAGAGCTATGAATGCACTTATTTGCTCTTTGGATAAAGCTGAATTTAATCGTATCTCACAATGTTTTACTGCGCAGGAAATATGGCATACGCTGGAGGTGACGCATGAGGGAACGTCACAGGTGAAGGAGTCTAGACTTGCCTTGCTGAGTACAGAATATGAGAGCTTCCGCATGCTTCCCTCAGAATCCATCAAAGAGATGTTTGCGAGGTTCACTGACATCGTCTACAAGTCTAGCTCTATTGGTAAGCCATACTTTAGTCTTGAGCAGGTGAGGAAAATCTTGAGGGCGCTACCAAGCTCGTTCCGTCCTAAAGTCCCAGCCATTCAAGAAACTAAAGATATATCAATGATGAGAGTGGATGACTTGATAGGAAACTTAATGTCACACGAGCTTGAGCTGCAGAGCAGCGAAGCTAGAGAGAAACCAGATGCCAAAGCTCCCAAACCATTAGCTCTTCAAGCTAACGACGACGACGATCTTGATGAGGAGTAAGCACTGTTGGTCATAAACATCAGAAGATATATCAAGACTGACCAAGGAAGAGCTGAGATGGCGAAAAGGTTTAATCGTTCTAATAATTTTAATTCTGATAGAAATTCCTCTAAACAGAAAACTACTAATAAA